>ATSW01001293.1:0-17341 GCA_000444245.1 Botryllus schlosseri
ATAATAAGTCGCTACTGCATGACATTGTGGTATCAAGAGTGCCTGACATCCGAGAACGGACTTCCATAAAATCCTACTACCGTTCTGTTCTTCATTCACCCCCGCATATTGCAATCGGATCATAGATATCATTATATTGGTTTGCTATCTGGTCACTACCGCTAAACTATTAGTTTGTTTAAGATTGGAATGGTATGCTCTATTACTTTATATAATTATTGCAGCTATCCCGAAACATTGTATCATTTTAATTAGTTGTCCGAAACATGATCTTCATGGTAGATTAGGCTACTTATTGATAAATGTGCTCACTTAAAAGTGATTTTTATTGCCGATTTGCTCATTGATTCCCGCATAACTCCGAACGTTGTTGAATTTGTATTATCATGTGACCGCCATTTCTAACCGGAGTGTTTTATTCTGTTCTGATATTTGATGATCAGTTTATACGATGTTCAATTTGTGTTATCTGNTAACCACCATATGCGACCTATAAGTGTTTCTACGCNATTCAGATCTTCGATCCTTATTTCATACGACCTCGTTTCTTGGTATTCAATGTTACTTTCATTNNCCGTTGTACAAAAGGCCACCNGGCGATGANCGCCAAAACAACAACAACAACAATAACCTCGGACATTACAATATATATAATTGTGACGTNACGTATACAGAAGCCATTGCGGACGCATCTATAGGCTGNTTAAAGCTGCCCTTTGGATAAACGTATGGAACGCATTAGATGCTTAGCACAATATCTTAGGGGTAATAACTGTTCTTAATGTTGTCAAAACTACTTTCTACTCTTAAAAATACANACTGTAAAAATAAAGTAGGCCNACTTCTGCAAAAAAATGTTTAAGGAGAGGTAAAATTAGTAATAATATATCCATGATAGAAATGGGCGAAAGTAAAGGTAAAAAATGTACTACGTTACTGATCATCTCTGGCTACGGGGAAGCGAGTNGCGCAGTTGGTTAAACACACCGATGGTTGGTGGTTCGAGTCTCGGCTCTGCCATGTTTCTATGTGTCAGAGGTTCATCNNGGCTCCTCATCGCTGAACCNNCTGTAAATACAGCGCATTGAAAAGCTCAAAAGAAGAGAGAGCCGAACTCTTGAAAGATGGCAGCAAATGACTCAAGACAAGTATACTGAAATATGTGTATGTGTATGTGTATGAAATTTACGGTGCGGGCGCTAATAACCAAGTTATTGAAAGCACCAATTATGAGTGTCAATAAAACAAACAAACCTCTGGCTACGTTATGAGTGTTAGGAACAGAGGCATTTGGGACTGAATTATAGCAACCAGGACAGGCATGTCGTTATACCAATGAAAAGTGTCCCATCCATAGTTGGCATAGGTGATGTTCAACATTCCGTCATCTCCACAGTAGATATTCTTTTCANCACCTTCGCAAATATATACGATTAACTCGCCTGGCATCCTGTGAACGAAAGAACTTTCAATATCTTTAGCTTGTTTCACAAAAGAACACAAACATAGGTAGACGCAAGAAGCAAAGTCGAGANATAATCCTTTCGACAGCAGCCGAATTGCAGTCACGTGATATTGTAACAAAAATAGCAGACACATCTGAAGTCCCGGCAGTGAATCGACCCCAGTTCATCGAAATACATAAACAATTGGAATGGCCATGTGTAGTCTGGAGAATNATATCGCCACGGCATATACACATGTCCATATCACAAAATAGTGCATTTGCATGAGTTGAATGTCTGTTCTTCCTAGTGAATCACAGTGCGCTATATCATTTTGCAGCTAAATTACACCCTTATATCCGACTTGATCGATCTAATACCCGTGCTAAGTCATCATGTTGGTGATGAAATGCTCATAGAGTTCANATAAATGTGCAGATGCGACTGAGACTTGATGCTTACACGTGAAATNCGGATACAAATACGTCACTCAATGGACTCACCTGTTACTGAAAATACAATCAGCATTCAGGCACGATACACCACTGAGCAACAGCGCCTAATGCGATTTCTATTCTCGATGAATTTCATGTGCCAATAAATAACAACGATACCACTAAAATACCGATCCGGTTACAGCGGCTATAGATCTATCTAATGAGGAAATCTTTCACACATCCTTGGTATTCTTGTATCGATCGAAGTAAACTTGCAAACATGGGCAACGTGTATGATCAATGATCATTCATGAATCATAAATACGATTGTCCGTTTTTCCTGTTATTCATAGAAAGTCGGGAAAGGACCAAATGTGTGCGTTAGTCAGTTCAACACGGAAGTGTGGCGAATATAGAATAGGTTGCCTATCTTCACTTGGTGTGTCGGTATAGCTTAGGCTTGTTCAATGGACCATTCTGTCTTGTCGATGGAGCTCATACAGCTCGACCAAGCGTCGAGCTGGGTCTGCAGAAACCGCGACTTGTAAAACAAATTTCTCATAATGACAGACTGTTCAGGTGCCCCAGTTAACATTCGAAATTCCAAGTTGCATCCTATTCATACGCTGGCTCATTAAATTTTATCTTCTCTAATCACGCCATTGAGGGAATGTGACGTCAGCGTGTCACTCCTCCGGATCCCTGGCCACCTGGGCATTCACGGCAATGAAAAAGCGGACAAATTTGCGAATAATTTTTTCTGACACGACGCCGAATTATCGGGATTTTCCGGTAATCGCGTAACAAGAAACACGTCATATAATATGTCGCCACCACATGACATTGTGATATCAGGAATATCGCATATCCGAAAACGGACTTTGATATAAATCCTTTTACCGCTAGGTTCGTGATTCACCCGCTGCTCATGGAAACCGGCTCACACAGAGCGTCCTATTTCGTTTATAATCTGGTCACCGCCGCTTAAATGCTCATTTGTTTAAAATAGGAATTGAAGACTCTCGTTTTTGTAGTTACTGCCGCTAGCCCGAAATTGTGTATTATTTTTAATTTGTTGTCCAAAATATGATTTAAATCGTAGATTTCTCATTAATAAATGTGATCAATCAAAAGTGAATGTTTGTATTGCCGATTTGCTCACTGATCCACTGATGCATACGCTTTTCAAATCGTGTAATCCTGTATAAAATTGGAATCGTAAACTAAATTGGCCAATGCAGTGCTGTTAAATCTTTTTAAGCTTCATTCCCACTTTTTTTTACAAAAACAATTCATTTGCACCAGCCTGCCGGAATTTATTACACAAAAAGAAAATGGATAAACTTATCACTTTTGTATTCGAAGGACTTCTTGGAGGTACAGAGCTTGATTATTTTACATTTAGCGTATCGTATTATTTATTAATCAAGTACTGAAATCACTGCAGCAGAAAAATCAGATGTATCGCACTCCCCTTGTTCTTAAGGTGTTCCTTGCTTTTTCCGGAGGTATCGTGCAGTGATTTCCTTAGAACAGTGGTTCCCAACCTTTTTCCACCCACGTACCATTTTGAGGTTTTGTGCAGTGCTCGCGTACCACCTATCAAGTTACTCGCGTTTCCGCCATTAATGACGTCATAATCACGTATTTGACATATGCGAGGTGTATTAACAAATTCTATTGAACTAGGCCAGGGATGTCAAATATACGGCCCGCCAGGCGATTTTATCCGGCCCGCATAGCAATTCAGAGTACATTGAAAAAAGATTATATTATCCATCACATCCACAGTAATAAAGCAAATTACAACGTCCGCGTTGACAGTTAAATATCTTGTATTCATCACAACGCATACGCAGGGCTAACGCCAGATTATGACTAAAGCAGGAGTGGCCAACCTTTTTGCCCTCCACGGCCGCATTTCGACTATACTCGTGTAGCCTACGGCCGCATTCCAGGGCAGAGCCGTAATGAACGAGCTGCTGGACGCCAAATACCCAGGTTAAAGTGTTTATGTCCATTTCTGGTGAACTCCGGACTAATGTATTTAATGATAGGCTTACTATGTGCACCAAAATCGCGAGTTATCACGGGTAAGGTTAAGGAAGGAAGCCCCATAGTCGCGCGAAGCGCGAAAAAATTCAGATTCACCAATGAATTTCGTCATTGATATTAGTAGTTTTACATATTACTCTCAAACATTTATCCTTTCTCATCCCCTGTGATCAGATTCACTGGTATAGAGTTGATGTAGGGGTATTTTCGAAAACTAATAACTCCTTTCGATCGAAAAAGACAGAATCTACTCGCGTACCACCTGGAAGACCTTCGCGAACCACTAGTGGTACGCGTACCACAGGTTGGGAACCACTGCCTTAGAAGCTTAAAGGGCGAACCCAAGAACAATATTCACTCGCAATACTATCAGTTTCCCCCTAAATCGACATGGTACGTCATCGCGATGTGAATATGTTCGCATTTAGAACGCATAAAAGAGTGAAACTGCGCTTGAATCGTAGCACTAATGTTGCGACTAGCATCTTTGGTTCATTTTCTGACAGCATTCGAAAATATTCTTCGCTGTACTAAGGTATGTTAGCCGATTGAATTGTGTGGTGGGCGTTTAAAACGGGAATGCATTGCTCTACAAACTCACACAATCCGAGAGATTGATGAAAGTTATTTATGGATAGGCTTAGGCTTCATTCACTTCTTATCCATGCAATACACAAATCAATAGATTTCAAGAACAACGTGCGGTATCCTTGTGGTTGTCAAAGCCAACACTTACACGGTTACACCTTCTTGAATAATTCTTACTTACATAAGATTCATGTTTAAAACACACAGTTATATCATAGTGTACTATTTGATGTGTACACAAGCAAATCTCACGGCTCAGTGAAATTGGTATACGTCACACTTTCCATTTGGCTAAAGGCAATTTGACGGGTAATTTTTGACCATCTTGTCGAGCACCAAATTTGATAAAACGGGTATCAATCGAAAGCTGCCGCTGTACTGATTACGAAAATATAAATTACAGACAGGCTATTGCAATGGTCAGTAGATAAACTGCCCGGTGACTCAATAATTCGGTGTAATGTAAGATAAAGGTTCACCGGACGTAGGACATCAATGTGCTTACTCGAATTTTATTTTAACAGCCTCTAATACTTGGTTAGGCACACGAGTAAACAACACTTGTTACAGATCTAATCATCTAATTGTTATAGTTGAGGAAAATCGAAAGTGCCAACGTGATAAACGCAAAATTCCGGTGCCAACCAACATGTATATGTGCCGAAGTTCCAATACTTTTCATTCAAATATGCCAAATGTCAACACTGGCATCGACTGCCATTACCTATACAACGTCCGTAAACGGCGAATGTTTCCGAGCAACTGATACCGATTCCACTACTACGTTTTTCTAGGCAGTGACGTAATCCTTTCGCGCGGAAAAATTCTCTCAATCTTTGCAATATAAACGCACCGGGAGCGTTACTCACTTGTGAACAAGAAAAGCACAGCCACCAACAAGTTTTTAGGATTGCGTCCAAACGACAAAAGTTACAGACTCCCTGTACTTAATATCTTAATAAGTTTATTGGAGTTATGCCACGTCAGAAAAAGTGAGAAATATGGACAATTTTCATTCGCACCATTCGCACCACGCTTGTCATTCGCCCTGAATTTTTTTTCGTTCGCACAAGTGCGAACCGTTACACAGATTGAATATCACTGGTCTAATGTATCATTTCTATCGTAGACTTCTCATTGATAAATGTGTCTTTAAAAAAAAAAATATCAAACTCTCTTAAGTTGTTTAATTCGTACCGCCGTGTAACCGAATTCTTACAATATGTGACTCAGATATAGCGTACAAAACGTATATCGGACTGCAAATAAATTTGATCAACACAAAAAGTATATGCGAAAATAAAGAGACTGTGCAATGAGCCAAACAACTGTTTGTCGGGAGTATAGGAGTACGTGACCAACTTCATTTTTCTGGCAGTACGACAATTTTCTTCAACAGCGCCTTTATCGTTTATATGGGATGCGAGAAAATTCAAGCTTACTATTTCATCATTTAATGCAGTAGTTCTAAACCGGGGGTCCGTGAAGCATTTTCAGGAGTTCCGCAAAACCTCCAAATTTGCAAAATGGTTGATATAACATGATTTGTAATTTTTTTAATTAGAAAAATCACGAGGCAGTTTCACTTCACAACTGCTAAAACTTCACGACTCACCTAAATAGAATGGCCGCCTGAGATGAAATCTTGGTTTCATATATGTCGCGATCATACCCAAAGGTGTCGTCAGGAGCATTACGCGTTATTATTACATTCGCTACCACCTATATTTGTGGACAGGGATTTTCGGCACCCGTACTTATCAAATCGACGGCGCGCATTTTCAAGACAAGACCGCGGATTTCAAGTTATGCAGCTAGAAACGTATTTGAAATAATGAAAGTATTTCCAGTTTCTACAGAAATAGTATAATGTTATATTCCAGCCTACAGGTAATATTTGCCCAAGAGATGGCAGTTGCACGATAATGGAGCTAAATCTGAACTAAAACAAGAGGGGTTCCGTGGGGTCCATGACAGTTCAAAGGGTCCGCAAAGACAAAAAGGTTGAGAACCACTGATTCAATGCTTGAACCACCATGCTTTTACATTGCTCTGTGAGGTTACTCGCTCAACTATACATTAAGTCTATAGTAGGGATACCATATATACGTCCTCTTTTGAGATGATTTGTCCTCTTTTTTCAATGACTTGGAAGTGTCCTCGGAGGACGCCTAAATGTCCTCTTTTTTGGGAATATGTCCTCTTTTTGTCTGAAAAGGAATAAAATGCCACGAATAATGCAACTCCGATGCAGCGAACGTCAGAGTTTCGTGAAAATTCGAGTAAACCGGGAGCCGAGTCAATGCGATGACCTTTTTTTATCTTTTTTTAGTCAACTCCACACACTATCGTGAAAAGCGGGTAATTCGGGAGCCGAGCCAAAGTCATGAGCCCTTTTCAGTCAACACAGTACTATCGGTCGAAAATTTTTCAAAATCACCAGTTTCCTTAGACCTTTCAGCATTTATGAAAAGTGTTCTCTTTATAGGATCTTAAAATATGGTTATCCTAAACTCTGGTGTATTTCTGTTTCTGCGGCCTCGAAGATGAGAATTCTTAGGTCGCCTATGTATAGATATCGGATTAGAACTAGTGTCATTTGCTAGGGATGGTGTGAACGTTCGCGTTCTGTATGTGAACCACGGAAATAACATCTTTGGTTGTAATTAATTGCATTTCAACTGCGGGCCTGCACTCTATGCATGGCGCTGACAGCATAAAAAATCAACACTAAAAGAGCATGCACATTGACAATCTCAAACATTTTACTTGTTTTGTTACAAAAGTTTGCTCGAAATATCCAGCTTTCTGTTTGTGAATATTTACTGACTCTCTGCTGTGATCTTGACCCGCAATCACCCAACATCAAGACGAATGCTACGAATGCTTATATAACCAATTAATGAAATTGATATCGTGGTCTGATATAAAAAAATCTAGCAGGCGTACAGGGTCACTTTCTATTGCATATGTTTATGTTTATGGAATCATAAAAACCAAATACGTGCGATTGGGGTGCTCGTAACTGCTTGATAACTTTTTAAAGAGATAATAGCGGTAGCAAATGCAGAAACCCGTTTTACACTCTGCTCAATGTTTACGTGGCAATTATACTCAGACGCCGAATACATTAGGGTTACCATATTTCTGTGAGCCAAATTCCAGCACTCTTTAGCGCCCACTAGTGGATTTCAAAATGAGTTATGAGCACATTGTCTGTAAATATGACGTCACACGAGCAAAGCTTTGCTCATAGACCAGAGGCGATCACGATTCGGTTCAGTAGTATGTGGCTGTGTATTGTGTAACTGGGACCGAAACCACATTTTTTCAGCCCCTTTCCAACCCAAATAAACAATGATTTTGAGCCCACCATAGGGTAATCGATGCAACTTCTGGGGGGGGGGTAATATGCATCTGGTCATTTTTTGAATGAATTCTGTCAATAATATTGGTAGTTTCATGTATTACTATATAGTTACTACTCTCCACCCACATGATCAGAGTTAGCGGTAGAGCTGAGGTGGATGATGATGAGTGCGAAAATACGGGAGCATTTATCAACCTTATACTGGTGCGCGCCACGGAACTTTATAAATACCCCACATCCAGTGGTTTCCAACCTTATATGGTCGCGACTCCATCTCCAATTTGAAAATGTTCCGTGGCCCAGATCAAAATTTGGCGAACTGATTACTAAAAGAAATCAGCACCTTTGCATAGACTTATTCACATAGGCTATTTTGGAAGCTGATTACGTTCAAGATCTTCGCGAACCCCATAATAAAGGCAAACGACCCCCACGTTTGGAACAACTATCTTTGAATATAGCATTTAAACGGCCTTAACGATCTCTAGGACTATACCGTTCTCCTATAATTGCGATTGCAATTAGGCTTATTTCAGTAAATGAAGGTTATTTTTATTTGTATTTTATTGCAGTTTTTGCGAGGGTGGTAGTACCCATATTCAAATCAATAAATGTGATAGTAAATCGCGCGGAGCGCGAAGAAAAACATCATGTAGCATAAATATTCCCCAAAATCATGTTTTTATGTCGATTTACGAAAAAAATGATGAGCATATGTCAAGCCTTCAAAATTCCGGACATTTGGCCTATTTTAGAAATTCCTCACGGACGTAAGTTTGACAGTGAAATTCCGGACATGTCCGGGAAATTCCGGACGTATGGCAACCCTAGAATACATTGTCCGGTCTGGCCTAGACTGTTAAGACGTAAGCTCATATTCCCTTGCAAGTCCTCGTCGAAATTGTTGGCAAAGCGACGAAAGATAATGATTTTATGGGATTAATATATCATTTGATTGCCGCAGTTGATACATTTGGTTAAGAACGCCAATACTTCAGCATTGTAGCATTATGTGGACTGAGTCGTCGCTAGGTATCGTGTACATTAATATAGGCTATCACTTCACTGAAATGTAGGGTTGGAACTAGCAATATGACGTCATGTGACGTAACGAGGCTCACATTCGCGTTCACACAGAACATTTAAAAAAGGTTCGCGGTCACACGAACCTGAACCTTGCAGAGGTTCACACCATCCCTATGGCATATGCTTAAGCTTACAACGAAATGTAGGCTACGTGATTCGCGCTATTTCAATCTTCAGTGTTTTGCTTGAGTACAATGATAAGCACGCTGTAGTTTTTGTTGCTTGTGGTATTCACGGTGTTTTGTCGATTACAGTGGTCATTTACACCAGCCGATATTCCTTATTTTTGATTCCGTAGCGTCTGACCTGTAGCACGGCCCACTTGTTGGCTTTTAAAGGCACCGCTTGCGCGGATGCGATGGCAAAGAAAAGCTGTAGTGAATGGGACTGCATGTGATCACTGTGAAGTGGAATTTCTGACAAACTGATTCTGCATTGTTCCATATCAACAGGGTCACTTTCCTGCAACAGATTCGATCTAGTATGGTAAAGTCGTATCCAGCAGTGTCAAAAATATGTGGAGAGTCTTTTGCTCTTTCCCTCTACTTGTGAGCAAGTTTTTTAAATATGTATTGTACAATGTAGGCCTACATGATGAAGAACACTTTCGTGCCAGGCTTTCGGTTGAACATATTTTACGCGTTTCCCTTTCCAAAACCGTTCCAAGAATACATTTCCTGCTTGTCAAGAAGCGTCAATCTCATCCATCAAATGTGCGAAATGATGTTTGAGAGGTAATTACTTAGTTTTCTGCGGTTTGCGTTTTCGACTACGTACAGATTAACTATAGTGTTTTTAAAGGGTAGCCAAAGCCTACGCCAAACATGCAGATTAATAGAAAGGGTACGTTTGAGTTTTATAATCCCTATGGTATAACAGTATTGTGGATGGAAGTGTCAGAAATTATTGAAAGAATGGAAGCTGGAAGAATGGAAGCTGATTATATAGCAGACGAAACGTAATTTGCTCTAGTTCACGTTCGCAAAACAGTCTGCGCGATATTTTCATTGTCGGTGCCGTCTGCTGACTGTCTTGTTTCTGTATTTTGTTCGCCGCTTGTTGGCAGCAATTTGGAGCCGGCAGCATTGTCATAGTCAATAGCGTCCTGTATGGTCGAGTAAACAGGATCCTTGTTATAGGTCCAATGGGTTGTCGTCTCCTTGACTGCGACTTCCGTCTCGGCGGGGTCGCATTCTGGTTCACGAGAGCATGCTTTACCATTTCGCTTTCCGCTTTTTACTCTTCTAAATCACAAGGAATCAATGAGCATTAAGTATGTTCCGGATTTCAGCGGGCTTAGTTCATTCAGTCGCCACCAGGGATTTGCAAAATAGCGACTCCAACTACTAACATTTTCTTCACTTTGACCGTTTTTGTAACTCTATAACTTGAAAATTTTACACTTATTACATTTTAGCTATTATTATTACCAAGTGAATCTGCCAATTTCATATAATTTACAAGAAATTGTTGTTGTAAAAATATATTAGCTTTGTGAAAGGTAAAAACGTAATATTGTCTGTAACGGCAGTGAACAAAATTTCAGTAGAATTTGAGAACATTTGGTTCGATATTAAAGCAGTCGGAGTTAGAGCATTTTAACAAACTTCGACGGGTGTTACAAACTTATGCGACTTCAACTCCAGCAACACAAAGTTTAAAGAATAACATTCTCCGACACCACGATACTGAACCCACCGCCCTGATTGTCACACAGCTAGTTGTTTACTGTACAAGGCCACCATAGACCGAGGTCAGGGATGGGAATGCCGTGCCCCATGAAAAGATCATGAGTGGCCAGCGTAGTAATTACCGAAATGACTTGCCAATGCCTTGCCCCACAAAAATGAAAAATTGCATGAATTTACTGTATTTGGAATTCTGAAATAACGGATTAGTCCTAGTAGTATCGCCTAAGGCAGTTGGGATGTTTCATTGAGCATTCCTAATTACAACCTCATTGTCATCTGGTAACTGATTGATGGCTACAAAAAGCGTATCACCGCTGATTCGTACATTCGTACACCGCATGTGGCCCTTTGGCCAAAAAGGTTGCATGGACGCTCTTGTCCTAGCTAGTTCATGTTTTATACAAATGATAGCATATGTAGCGTTGAGATATCTGTGCATTGCGATTCGTCTCAGTTTTCGCGTATAATATTACAGCCGTAAACAGTAGCAGCGCCACACAGACAGCAATTCCTGCAATGGCTAATGTCGGCATTGATGCATCTAAATATGTATAATGATAGCAATAACTTCGGGGTTATAACCAAGTCTCGAGGTTCCAGTAACAAGTCATTCTGTGATTTCAACTTTTGATTACAGTCAAGGCGAGTCACGCACCTGACCTAGGCGGCGTAACAAGGAGGCATGCACTCTAAATGAAAAATATAAGAAGCTAATATAAAAGGACAGGCGACAAAAAGAGGTGGAATGTGTCGGGAGGCGAGGCCGATATGTCAAGTCGGGGTCTGGTAAACAAGAGACCTGACTAGTATCGATTCAGTAGAAATCATATGTAGGCCTATTTCATCCTGAATGGGGACATGCTCGACGGCTGTCGGAAAGCCGGCGAGATATTGCTCCACACTGCAGGTCCGGCGTATTTTATAGAGCGATGATTTTCTATGTCGACCATATATGGTAGTTGGACGAGGCGGATACGCGAGAAAACACGCCGATTATTACAAGTAAGAGCATGTATATTTTTTACAAATTCCGTCACATCACATTAGTTACACTGTCAACGCAGATATTGATAAAACACCGGACTACGGTTGTACAAGTAGGCCTACATGTGTTATTAACTGCGTTATTAACCCGGAAATCTTAATGGCTACGCAACAACAGTGCTATTATCGCAATGCTAAATCAATGCGAGTTGATATAAATAAACACCCGATCAAACCTTTGGGATTTGGGGTCGTCGAGCTGCTTGTATTGAATGAGTTGGTGATGGCGGTAGTATTGTGTCCAATTGCTGGGGAGTTGTAGATCGGTATTCCTGAGAAGCGAACAATGTCGGAGTAGGATTGAATAAGTCCCAAGTCTTGCTATAAAAAGATTCTATATCTGCTCTGTTCAGCAGTAAACAGTTCACGATATTACCCATGAATAGTGACATTATTTTATCTACTCAAGTAAACGTAGAACGATTTGTAAAATACTAGCAGAAGCTAGCCACAGTGAAGCACATCAAAAACCCAACTCCAGCTCCTATCTACTTCAAGATAAAATCTTCAATACACGGCCAAGATTCACTCCGGATTTTGATCCAGTCAACACTGCGGCGAGATAGCGTACAGTGGTGAAGTGTCGACTGCTCAATAGGTCATGGGTTCAAATCACGGCTGGGTCGGGCGAAAGATTTGCTTATGAACCTAGCACCCAAGGATCCTGTAGTCCTGACTACATAATGTAACGGTTCCGTCGCATATCGCTCAAAAGTGCACCGTGATGATACAGACAAAAAACGCGTACGAAATTCGCTACATTGCTCGCAACAAACCTTTATAGCATGTATATTTAACCCAGAGATATTTCTCGACCGAGCGACAAGGGTCATCGAACACGCTATTGTCGGCATGCAGAACACACGTGGTTCTATTCTGGCACAAGTCTCGGACGATTTTCGAACTATTCGGACTGCGACAATCGTTTTCCCAAGAGAATAAACCACACCTGCAATACACGCAATTTGTAATAACCTGGTATCGTATGATGCGCTTTTCCATGTCAAAGTAGGCATTGTTGGTGCTAAGTGCTGGAATTATCCTCGTTAATCTCTACACAGGCAGAGGTAGAAGCAACAATTTTCGAACCATGTCAAAATTAATTCAAGCGGGTGTATAAATGAAGATAACTACTCAAGTAATTTCATAAAGTAATAGATTTGGTCGATCGGTCGCATACTTTTAACAGTTAATCTGAGGCCACTATAGTTTTGACACTGCGGGATGCATATTTGCCACCAACGTAAAATGAATAATGTCATGACGAAACAAATAGGTGCAATATTCGATTATAAATTCAGTTACCATGGGACACGGGTTATTTTTCCTGTAGATAAGACAGTCTTACTCAGAATTGCGATGTAAATACACCCTAAAATGATTCCCTACGTTTCAAAATCAAAAGTATAAAAAGTAAGTAGTTTGGCCTGAAAAAATGATAAGTAGAAGTGGAAGTAGTCAAAACCTACTTGAGTACTCCGAGAAAGTAGAAATACTTGGCTACTGACCACCTATGCTCATATCTCTCTCTATTGACTGTCTCTGTCCGACACATACATGTAAGTATAGGCATACACCACTGTTATTCCCATTTTAAATTCAATGTTGCATCTACTTACTAATATAGGAAACAACTCTGATATGTTGACCCTACCAGTCAAAGTGGGATGACCGTCCGTAATTTGCGTACGTGATGTTTATCACAGTGTGGTCGCGGCACGACAATTTTTCTTTATCCCCGCCGCAGATCATTTTCGTTGTTTCCTTCATGACTGCGGGCCCTTTACTGCAACTAAGAAATGCGATAACGCATGCTAATTAGTTCATACGATAGGAGTATTTGTAATTGTGATTGTAATTGACATGACTCAGACACCAGTTTCATATTGATCACCATTATATCGATGATAAGAATTATCTTCCACAAATGTAGTGGGCATTTCAATTCATGTAAATTATGTGTTGCCTGCTTCATGCGCGTGGTTTAAAATGGCACAGTCGTGCTTAACACACTTCCATCCCACTGAGGGGATTTCTCAATAAACTTTATTTCAAACTGGGTATTGTCATTTTGCAGCACTTCCTGCCGTTGTTAAAGTAGACCCACCCACTTCGAATCTTTCTGTCCAAATCCTTGTATTTGAAAGTAACAAAATTAAATTGTCTACCCCGTTGTCTTTAGTAATCCACAACCCTTAAAATAAAGGTTAGTCAGATCATAAATGTTTCTGAAAGCGGGCGCTGGTCGAAAAAAGCCACTGGCCTACGTAGATTTTTGTATAGCTATATCATTTAACATAAATGCACTGAACGAAAGAAAAGTCAGGGCTTACCTTCAGGTATAAATGTCACAAAAATAAGCTGCGTCAAAGATGGCGGTGACCATCAAGACATTTATGACTCAGCGGCCGTGACCACATAGACTTTCCAAATATGTGTGTTCGAATATATATATTGTAGTAATCGCAGTATACCGGCCTAATTCTGCGAAGTAAAATAACAAGGGCAGTGAACTTGAAAATATTAGCCGAGCACGATGGTCCGTTGGTGGTGAAATCCAAAAGAAGACGGACGGATAGCTTCTAATATGGCAAAAGAATTCTCGAGAAAATAGCTTGGAATTTTTAAACAGCGTAAATGATGTATTTTAGCAACTGTAGTGATTAAAGAGTGCTCGGTATACCCGAAATATATGTTACTCGACAAGACCGTGATGATTTCTGGCTTACTATATAAGTTATCTGCCTGTCTCAACGATTGAATGTTGTATTCTGGCTAATGGCACACCGCTCTAGATAACGGACAACGATCATTTCAACGTTTGATTCAGGGAACGAGTCACACTTTCATCAGATTTGCAGTGTGACTTTGACGATCACAATGCAGAGAACGCCTGATATAAATATCTAAGGCATGTACGGCGTAGGCTACATTTACCAAAGACAAAACATTGAACAGATATCCAAAACAAGTCTTTTCACGTTACATGTTAGTTCTTGGCAAACGAAATGTTGATAAAGCAGAAGCTCGCGCGCTCCGAGATCATGCTGAGCTGCTGTAACGCCCCAAGCTAGATTATTTTCCATGAAATAGCTATGAATATATGGTTTATTGAAAAGCAATCATGCATTAAAGACCTCGTAACATAATTCGCCATCAAAAATCGTATACCACCAAAGACCAATCGAACTATATTTTATCTATACAAGACGAGCAATGCGCAACTGCGATGTCAACACAGTATTAAGGAACTTAAATTCAATTTTATGACTTGAGAATGTCGACAGTCTTATGATCGTGCAAGACAGTGTGACATATGACATGAATTGACATTACTTGTCGATGGTCTCACAAACAACAGACTTATGCGAATGTATCCGTAGTCCATTGGATAGCCCTATCCCTGGTTCAGGATCAGGATCAGTATCGGTTTATTATTATTTTCATCATTTTAAAGCACCACAAAACTGCGATACAATGAAACGATAAGAAGATGTCGAAACGACTTGGAGTAGTCTTTGAAATTGGTCACCTACCTTGGCCTAGGCCAGAGGTCTCAAACACGCGGCCCGCGAGACCATTTTGTGCGGCCTGCGACGGCATTTGTGATTTCGTAGTATTTCACAATATTTATCTACCAGTTTTGTTTAATTTGAGAACCTAAAATTTGCTCTAAAACTACTCCAGAAGCCTGAAACTACTCATAAAACTTCATTATTACATCATTTTCAAAAGTTACCACGCAGTGAAAGATAAACTATTACGTGACATTGGTAAAACATGACCTGTTGATGATTCGTGACTGAAAATTGTGATTTGGACTTGGGCGCGATTTTCTGTAGAATTACTCGTACATGCACTCGTCGCGTCAAACGTTACAACCAGAGAAGGACGATTCCACATTTATACTGCTATGGCACAGTATTCATTATCTTCAAGTTGTTATTGATCTGTTCCAATATTCGAAGGCATATTTAACGCTGATTGTATTTGACTTTGGTAATGACATGATCAATATAGCCTGGTTATCAGGAGTAGGCCTATGCCAGAGACCCGGATTAGGCGGTACAGCTCCAATGCTCTGATATCAGACCAATCTTTTAAAATTCTTAATTTCTACCTATAACTGTAGCATGTCAAATGTCCGCAAGCTGCAAAATTATAACGCGACAGCTTTTACGATGTCCTGATGCATTTTTACTCTCGCATGGTGTCTGCAATCAAATATTTTGACAAACTATGCCAAGTACAGCAACAATATTATTGAAATACTTAAAATGTGATTTTTTTCGTGCCGAGCGTGAATTCGCAATAGTGAATTACATTTTCACGAAGCGTGTGGAATTTCACTCTGCAAGGTTCCGTCAAATAAGGCCTACTTGGAAATACATTGAATTCACCCCATTATTGGTGCTGCGGCCCGCGGAGCACTCCAATAGTAGGAAATTGGCCCCCGAGCACATTTGAGTTTGAGACCTCTGGCCTAGGCGAAGTAGAGACGAGGCATGCACACTGAATGAAAAGTAAAGCAGAGAATATAAAAGGCAAACGACAAAATGAGGTGGCATTTGGCGGAAGGCGAGATCGATATGTTAGGTCGTGGTCCGGTAATCCTGAAGGCTGGCTCGTATTCATTTAGAGCAGTGGTTCCCAACCGGTGGGAAATTCCCCACTGGGGGTGAATTCAATGGTTTCTGGTGAAGAATAGATGCATTTGTTGAACAATATACAAGGATAGTCTACATTACCGTTACCAGTTAAATGCTCTGCAATGTAAGTATCGAAAATTTATAGATTGAAAGTGTCCTCGGATGACGCCTATATGTCCTCTTTATTGGGAATTTGTCCTCTCTTTCCCTGAAAAGAATTGAAATGCCACAAAAAATGCGACTCCGGCGCGGCGAACGTCAGAGTTTCGTAAAAAATCTGTTGTCTTTTTTCTTAGTCAACACAATACTATCGGGCGAAAAAATTTCAAAATCACCAGTTTTCTTGGACCTTTCAGAATTTATAGAAAAAGTGTCCTCAAAAAGTGATCTCAAAATATGGTACCCCTATTTTAAAAGATATATAGGAGTTTTGGGTAGTGGGGAATGAAAACTCTGAATCAGACATGGGGTAATCGCGATTAGTAATCGTAATCGATTACGACGATTACAGCATTTTCAAGTAATCGTAATCGCAATCGATTACATTCGAAAAAAATCAGAAGTAATCGTAATCGTAATCGACTACTTCCCATATCTAATCGATTTCTCTGTGAAAGAGCGATTACTTTATATTTGTACCAGGTTCGTGACTACACTAACGTCTGATTTCCAAACGCCACTGCTCATTATTACGTCAGAAGCAGTCTATTAGCTTTGCGCGTCATTGTGTAAGAAGTATCCACAGTAAATAGATATTCGATGTAGGGGAGATGTGGTACCGATGGATCAAAAATTGGAAAATGGTCGCTGGCCCCGAAATGTTCAGCCGAAAACAGCAGATCTTTTGCTGGCTCAGCACTTTGATACAAGCTCTACCTATCGCGCACATTTACATGAATATCCGTCTGTTAAAAAAATATTTATGGACGTTCAAAATTTGTTGCTCGAACGTGTCATCGGTCCCCACCCGGTGGGT
>ATSW01001294.1:0-12427 GCA_000444245.1 Botryllus schlosseri
AAATAAAGCGTTTTTGTGACTAATTCGAGGCTGAAACTATCTATTTAGAGGACGATGCCAAAACTGCCAAAAATAAAAATCGAAAAATGCCAAAAATAAGTTATTTATGGCAGTTTTGGCATATGCCAAAAATAACACGGCCTGGTCATATTCCTAACCGACCCAGTGACTATTGTATCAGGATATTCGTGGCAAGGAAATCCACATTCCGAAAATGGGGAAAATTAGAAGAGTGGCTACTGAGCAGGGCTGTGGAGTCGGTAAATTTTACCACCGACTCCGGCTCCGACTCCGACTCCAAACATTTTCAATATTCCGACTCCGACTCCTGAGTCTTTAAACGTACCGACTCCGACTCCCGACTCCGACTCCAGCATTAATACCAATTTACTTCGAAAATTATATGCCACATTGTCGGTTGAATGACTATCATACAACCATTAAACATATGCAAACATATAATTAACGGTGCATGTTACATTGTTTCATTGTGGCACAGCTCGAATTATCCACCATGCAATTAACATGAAAGAAAGATTTGCTAAATATCCTTCCTTTTTCAAGTTTTTATAACATGGACTCTCTAATATCCTGAAATGTATGAATCATTCAAATATGGCAGATATCCAATCTTGTATAATTAAAATGTAGATAAAAAATCCAAGTTTAGCTCTTGTGTATGAGTCAGCAACTAATAAAGAGATTTAACCTACTAATTTTGTCATTGCACACTATACTGATTACAAGCACACACACTCTTACTACTAACATACAATGGTCATAACTAGAATTTAGTTGAGTAGTCAAAGACCATAGGCTATGTCTAGTCTACATGTACTTAATCAAGTATTTAAGGATTGGGACTTGCAGTCTTTCTTAATCATTTGTTCGACCCAAACAGCTAAGCTACACAACAAATATTTTTAATTTTGTTAAGTGGGAAGCATCGTTTGGTCATATTTACATCATTTTTACAATTTTACAAAACCAGTCGATGCATTTGCTCTGTCACAGTATCATGGTATAATTCCAAAAATTGCATCAATTTTGACTGCATCCCGTTTTAACGCATATTGCGATTTTCTTCCTCTGTGCAACTGAGTTGTAATTTGCAAGTAATGTCTAATTTTATCTATATCAGGGCTGGGCAACTTTTTCGACCAAAGGGACACATGATATTTACTAACCATTGCGCGGGCAACTGGAATGTTGATAACATTTTTTAGTCGTCCGATAGGAGCGAATCGAATTAGCTAACATTACAAACAATACCTATATTAATACGCTCTAAAATTTTTAACAATATGTCATGCAACTGTGCAGTGCGCAATAAGGCCCTGGTCACGCGAAGCGCGAATTTTTTTTGCAAGATAATGACTGAATTATAGCAATAAATATGTTTCTAACATACATTGGGGGTCGCATCTGTATACCACTGGACTCATTGAGCAAGGACAGGATTATGCGACGTTTAGACATAGCAAAATCGACGGTATCAGTGAACATGCCTCTATAATTTTGTGCAAATGTTTTGTCGACGATCTCGCTGCGAGTGCACAAGCGAAGCCGCATGTTGGACGACACGTTATCTCTTGATTGCGATTATAGTTAGACTCAATTCTGTGAATAAAATGTATTTATAATTTTCAGAAGGGGGCTCAAATACTGAATGAAAGAATCTAGTGACAATGAATCATGCGAAGTATCGAGAAAAACTTCAAGTCAAATAAATCTGCAATGAAATATTCTACTTTATGGTCATATACGAAGATCTGGGATAAATGTGGCTGGCCCCTGGATACGTCAATGCGTCAGAACTGTTGTTTTAGTCATCATCAAATTTCGCGGTCATGCTAATCAAATTTTGGTTGGCCTTGCGATTGTACCTGATGTCATAAATAATTTCGAGAATTACCTCGCAGGCCACACCTAACCTTCTCGTGTGCCAAATTTGGCCTGCGTGCCACGGGCTGGCCGCACCTGATCTGTATGGTTATTAATAACAGTGATTGGTGGTACATAAAAATTCTATTGAAAATTCTTTGATAGAAAATGTTTTCATGATGGAGAAGTTGGAGTCGGAGTCGGAGTCGAAGTCAGGGTCATTCTCACAAACTCCGACTCCAGTCAGTATTTCCCCACGACTCCGACTCCCACTCCGACTCCAGCTGTTATAGTTTTCACGACTCCGACTCCGACTCCATCAAGCGAAAATTACCCAGACTCCGACTCCGACTCCACCGACTCCGACTCCGACTCCACAGCCCTGCTACCTAGTGCCGAATATTCCAACAAAAATGGACCGAGAGTCTTTCATTAACAAAGGTGAACGAGCAACCATTATGCTTGGTTTGTAATCGGCAAAGTTTCTGTCCTCAAAGAATATGATATTCGACGCCACCACGAGACTCACCATAAAAGGAAATGCGTCGATTTCAAAGGACATTTACGACACGACGAAATAAAAAACTTAAGGCCCGCCTGGAGATACAGCAATTCACCTTTACCGTTGTTGCTAATTACGTCGCCACGATTTTCAAAGAGCGCCTCTCTTCCGAAGTTGAATTTGTGATAAAACAATTAGGGTACATGTTTAACAGGAATTGTATTTGTTATGTGATATTTTTAGCATGGAGTTATTGTAATTGCGATGTCAATAAAACATGCAAGGGAGGAATTGTGATGGTAATTTCCTGAAATAATGTAATTGATCCAAATCTTGTGACTACTATCGCTGTAGTTTTGTGTGCAATTTTCGGAACCGAATTCTGCTACAAGTGATACTGGATATACATCACCTGCTTGATCAAACGATTTCTCCATATAAAAGGGGTGAAAATCTCATCAAACACTACAGTCTGTCGATAAAACCCAAAATGGAAACGAATATCATTCACATGGAACTGGATCTTTTGACTGACCGTAACCTGCGATGGCCGAGTGGTTAAGGCGTTGAGCTTGAAAACCTATGTCATAAATCCGCGCAGGTTCGAATCCTGCTCGCAGCGGTTGAGTTTTCTGAACTAAACATGATTTTAATTTCACGATCATTAAATGGCATCACGGTAATGCGTGATGGATCTATCGTTAATCTTTTAAAGGATTATCCCAATAGCACGTTTCTAATTTTGCTGGTTCTTGACGTTACCAGAAAATCATTCACATTCTTGAAAGTGAATTAGTTTTCATTCATTTGGTGAATTAGTCCTGAAGCATATTCTTAGTTCATATCACGACATCTAAAATCGTGACAGGTGTATTGCGTAACATTGAAGATATGCGGAAACTAGAATTCGCCAATTTTTTTGTATCAGTTCCACTGCGGTCGTTGCCCCGAATATTTCAATGATTTTTTTACCTCGGAATCAAAAGCGCACAAGTACAACACAAGCGCGTCCACGTCGTCCAAATATCATGTGATAAACCGAAAAGATCATAGCTCCATCAGATACGCCGAACCGGATGTGTGGAACAATATCCCGCCGGCCATCCGACAGTCGACGAGCATGTCCAAATACAAGTCGTAATACAAGAAATTACTACTAAATGAATACTATAGTCCGTCCTCAAGATTACCGGATCACCACTGGCCTATCGATCTCGCCTTCCATGACATGCCACTTCATTGCTTGTTGCTTGCTTTTTTCTATACTATCTTCTTTATTTTTCTTTCAGTGTGCATGCCTCATCTTTACATCGCCTAGGCCAAGGTGGGTGTCTGATTGCATAGACTACTCCAAGTCGCTTCGACACCTTCCTATCATTTCATCGTATCGCATTTTGGGGTGTGTTGAACTGATAAAAATTGCTAATAAACCAATGATGATTATTTCAACGCCTGGACAGGTCTCTACTTTCAATAATCCAATTCAAAAGCTGAGGTCTTGCAGCGCCGATTCCTCTCGTGGTGTTCAGGCCAATGACTTTCGGGACTTACGTGTATGACTAGATAGCATTTGGGGTATTATATTCTGTTTCAGTGTTACATGGTTTATATCGCCTGTTGCTAGCTCCAACTATCCATATACCTCGACTACTGACTTGTTACGTAGCCTATTCCGAAATAGCTAGTTCTGCTAGTACTTGAAGTTGAAATTTACGACATTACTTCTACTTATATGCTGATGTACAAAACATGACTGCTTTGACCACCTTTGATAACCATGGGACAGTGTTTTTCAATCTTTTTGAGCACCATCCGCAATTTGTTTGCAAAACAAATTTCATCCGCACTAACCAATAGGGCTGGGCAAAATCGAGTACCTGAGTGATTCGATTCTGATCACGTAATGTGTTTCGAGTCGAGTCGAGTAATCGAGTATCACTCATTATGACGTCATAACAGAACGTGATGTGTGAAAGTTTAAATATGTACCTTTTATGCCACCACAAAGAATATAATGCCTGTTATCCATCACATCAAAGATATTTTTGGTATTTTATCGACTATACCGATTTTATTGCACTTGGTGACAATGTTGCGGGACAACCTGACTTCAGAAATTAGCTAGTTCCAGCAACTTCGTATAGCTATACCATACCATATACTATACTATATGTTCCGTATGCTACGACACAGCCAATCAAGGTTTCAAGGCTTCAACAGTGAAAATTATTGTCGAAACTACAATTCTCGTTGAGAAATTAACTTCCAGTGGCGATGAGCGTATATTTCCAGTACTCGAAAAAATCGTATTTTACTACTCGACTCGAATCATCACAATTAATACTCGATTCAGATTCGAGTACTCGAATCATTATGCCCAGTCCTACTAAGACTAACCAACCGATANCACTAGTCAACACATATTTTTAGGCAAACAAAGTAANAGTGGTTTAGGGGTTCTGAAGGGCACGGATTCTGAACATTCAAATTGATTCTTGTTTTGGAGATAATCCAAGGGGCTATTTAGACCAAAATATTCCATTTTCGCNGTAATGGCTAGTTAGAAAATCGGCTCAGTCGTATTATAAAGTTTAGAAATTCAATCTTCTTGTTATTTTTACACACAGAAGACACTTTGAAATCAAAATAAAGCAACAGCGCTATATCTGGGGTATCAGATTTATCATAGTTATTGACCTTCACGGATATCATGTACCTAATTAAATTCCAGGCATGCATATTTTAAGTAGGCCTATTTACCTAGATACTCAAATAACGTGGCGTCAATTCAATCAGTTTTACATCAACCACCCACCTATTGTAAATTCAAAATATTCAGTTGGAATTTAAATTATTAATTTATTTTAAAGCACAGTTGTTCTATGTACGATTTTCGCCGGTAGCCAATATCAGTNCAGTTTCTCGAAAGGTTGCAGCAGTGGTCTGCCATAATATGTTCATCTCATCTGCCCTGATATCTGCCTGAAGTAAACTTTTATGATCATNTTTCTTCCAAGTTCTCCATTTGCAGATACGAATATTCGGACCAACTGNAAGTAGTTGGGTGTTTTGTTTTGTGATCATCCAGAAAGTTTTTTCACTACATCTTAAGAGAAATCCCATGCAGTGAACCCCTTCCTAATATGTAAGTGGAATCTTTCATCCGTNTTCGAATCTGAAATCTATCAATCTATCAAGGATACCAGATTTAAGCTTCTCGTATGATAGGAATACTAGGTATACCGACGTTGTTGACTCGGCGGGAAAATATGCATTTGCAAGCCAAAAGAAATGAAACGCATATATGAACATTGTAGTTACGCTTTTCAAAGACAAATTTTNCAGCNTTTATTTAATTTCCCATTTTGTGAGTAGAGCAAGGACAGTCACGATGTCGTGCGTTCGGCTCTTTAATTNGATCTAACCTAAAGTTCATAGCAATTCAATAACCTCACGNCACTGGTTTTTNAACTTTTTAGATTGCAACCAAAATTTGAGGTTTAGTGGCATCTCGCAACCCCAGCCTCACACATCTAAACGCAATGGATTTTTATGCTACGATTTTACGGAAATGTAAGACATAGAGAACGCGCANACAACAAATGGATGCAACACAGCTCTGCGAAACATGTCTGACGCACGCGGCATCAAATTGGGGTGAACTATTTGCCTCTATGCTTACTACTCAGATTAAAAGACGGGGCNATTCGGTTCCGACTGCNGACCATTTCGAATTGGGAGCATATCATGATCGTAAATTTTGGCCAACCTGCTACGGTCTTTTTCGGCCAAGGCTTTGTCATCACCGGTATTCAAGCGGATATAGATGNGACCATCAAGATTTNCATCAAAATTGGAAGGGATTTTGTAGACAGCGTCAGCTGCGATGGCCGAGTGGTTAAGGCGTTGGACTCGAAATCCAATGGGATATTCCCGCGCAGGTTCGAACCCTGCTAGCAGCGGGAGACTTTCCGTCCATGAGCAATGAACATGCTCTTCATTTCCCTATCGTTAAATGTCACCCTGATAATGGTGATGCATCTTTCAGCAATCTTTATAGGGTGTTTCCATGGCGTAACTAGAACTGATAACAAATATCTAAAATTAGTGGCTTTCTTTCGCCCACTAGAGTCAGACAGAATCAGGATTTTGTATTCTAACTGAACAGTAACACGCCAAGTTTTTCTCAAGCAGGGTCGGATCTGGATTCACATTTTACCCGACTGCCGGATCCGGATTAGGACAAGGTGCTAAATTTCTAGTGGATGGAAGTGACTTTGCGTTTGATGACCGGAATGTTTTGTATGAAATTGGAGACAGCATTGCACCAGTATTCCCTAAATTTGCTTTTCAACCTTTTTGAGCTCCATTCGCGCATTTTTGTAAAATAATTTTCATTCACACAAACTAACTGAAAATTGTTATACAAAAAGAAGATGAAGATACTTAACAAAATTTTGTTCAGATGGATGGGTGGCAAGGTTTTAAGATCTGATCTGCATTGCTATCCAAAATACAGCGTATTTTCCGCGAGTGAAAATGGCTTGCTCGCAGCAATCGTTTTTGAGAGCTGACAGAAAGGTCCCGGAGGCTCCAGTTCGCCGAAAGAATGAAAAACCCACATGTTTGTTTTGAGGCTTATGCCTTATGTCTTGTAAAATAAGGTCCAAAACGATCAAGGAGAGTAGGCAGATTAATTACAGCTCACTACCTTATGATACGTTGCTGCAACTTGTGTTCTGATATTTTTTCGATATCCCTTTTTTTGTCTCGCGAGTATATGAGAAGAGCAAATAAACTCACGATACTGTGTGTTCTGCTCTGAGTCAATCTAACTTGAGAATTCATAACAGTTTAATAACGGTAAAGCAGCTTTTCAGACTACCACCAAAATTTGAGTTTTTGTGGCATCTCGCGACCCAAGCCTGACCCAGGAAAAGGAATTCAGTCTTAATATTAAAGTAGTATGCTACGATTTTACGGACATGTATGACATTCAGATCGCGCACATCACAATTCCACCCAACACAGCGCGTCGCAGACTCAGACGGGCTGATATACGGTGTGTCTGCCACTACACCAACTTCCAAACCAGGCATTTGGTTACGTAATACTTATAGTGCGAAGATATTAATTCACTGCGGCCTGTGAGAGCAACGATTAGTGGTGCGTCCACCGCAACTACAAAAGTTACACTGCCCTTGAATCTCCTATTAGGTGTATTTGAATTATACCACGTCAGAAAAAATAACAATTATTCACGATTTTCAATATTCGCACTCATCCGGATTTTTCATTCGCACCAATCGCAGCACCTTCGTCATTCGCACTGCAATTTTCTTCATTCGCACAAGTGCGAACCGTCACACAGGTTGATAAGCACTGATCTATAGCAGTGCTCTTCAACCTTTTTCGACGTGGTACACCCTTTTAACGTTTGCTCAAAACTCGTACACCCCTGTTCATTAGGGGTCTTCAAAAATGACTTTTTTTCTCAAATCGTACTGGCTACTCGATAAAATTGTTAGGTTACCTAACTTAAGCCTACATACCAAATTTGGTTCAATTCCAACCAGTATCCGCATTGCTACGGGAGAAGAAAGTTTCTATTTATTATATAAAAATAAATACCGAAATATTATAAATTTTTCTGTTCACCCCATGAAAGTATTAGGTTGTCTATAAAAACGATGTTCTTAAAATTTGGTTCAATTCCAACCAGTAGAAGCGGAGTTATTGCCGTTAAAAATTTGGATATGAATAAAATAGTATTTGGTCACAGAGTCTAATCGCAGCCAGTTAGGCCACTCGCCACGTCAATTGGAATTGATTTCGTGTCAGCCCAAAAACAGCATGACATTACGAACGATAATCAACCTAAATGTAACAGTATTGGGGAGAGAGTAGGAAAGTTACTGCTGCAGAAGCTGTAATTCAGATCAGCGATGATAGCAGGCGCACCAGCCTACTGCGTATCAGGCCTTCGTTACACCATGCACGGTCGATAGTAGCACATGGGCTGCAAGAGATGTCAGTAACCTCAGATCGTATGCCGCTATACACAGTCTATTGTCGCTAATTTCCATCACTAATACCAAAATACTAAATTGCAAATGTATGTCGAAATATTGGACATACAATCGGCATTTTAAAACAAAAGGGTTTCGATTTCAACATGGAAGCTGTTTCGACCCTGGCTGGCTCCATTCATCTGCATTGCGGTATTTATTAACGTCAGGCAGGAAGTACCGATTCAAGAAGTTTGAGCTATCGCGGAGGTTTCTTCAAAAATCACTATAAGACAAATGACTAGCCGAAAACATGTTTGTTAACTGCATACTTTCCAACACCAAACGGAACCATTGGTCTATTGCCGACGGCTAAATGAATAGGAGAAATATTTGCCCATGACATCACAATCAAGCAGTGTACAGATTACACTTGAGATAACATCGTACCATATTGCTCATTAACCTGTGCGTCAACCTGTACTGACCCATAAACCTGCCTTTGTGATAGCTAGCCATCGGCTCATTGTAATTGGGATCTGGTACACCCCTATACACCCCATCGGAGTGGTACACCCTTTTCAAGTTCTGGTACACCCTGGGGTGTACGACAACCCCGGTTGAAGAGCACTGATCTATAGAATGAGATACTATCACGGAGCATTTTTAAGACTTACCAAATGTTGGACAACCTTAATGTATAACCGTATTGATTGGATGCATTTTTAGTCTTTGATTTCATGGTTCACTGCCTCTAAACGAGGAAGGCAAGTTGCAGTTGCGTTCGTTAGTGGTTGACATCGCACCAGCAATATTGCCCAATTCATTAGTTCGGAGAGAGAGAGAGAAAGAGAGAGAGAGAGAGAGAGAGGGGGAGAAAGAGAGAGAGAGAATGAAAGTGAGAGAGATGGAGATCAGATCAGATGCACCACCGAGATGTTTTGACGACGACAAATTTGTTTAGGCGTTCCACAGGTTAGCAAAGAACCACTGATCTATGAACACGAGGCAATAACATTTCATGCTGTTTAGCCCTGCGATCACGCGAATATAGATTTTAGATGGAACCGGGGAGAGATTTCCATGAACTTTGGATTTGATAGCATACGAGGCGTCAGCTGCCATGGCCGAGTGGTTAAGGCGTTGGACTCGAAATCCAATGGGATATTCCCGCGCAGGTTCGAACCCTGCTCGCAGCGGTTGACTTTTCCGTCCATGATCAATGAACATGCTTTTCATTCCCATGTCGCCAAATGTCGCCCTGGTAATGGTAATGCATTAATCGTTGATGGATGTTTCCATGGCGTAACTCGAATATCTAAAATTGGTAGCTTTGACACCTTGTCACGTCCACTACAGATGGACAGGATCATGATTTTGTATTCTAACCGAACAGGAATCCGGGAAGTTTTTTTTCAAGCAGGATTGGATCCGGATCCCGAAAAACCATGTTCCGCTCATCTCAAACGCCCACTTCGATTCAGCAATGCTATCCGGAACACCATAGCATTCGGTTTAATGACTTACGAGTACTCGAACGACTATAGTGCAGTGGTCCGCAACCTTTTTTACTTCGCGGACCCCTTTTAGACCATGACGGACCCCCTAAAGTTTCATTTCTAATTTAGCTCAATTATCATCCAACCGTCATCTGTCATACGTAAATATGAACTTGGCAAGTCATGAAAAGCAACAAAATTACTTTTCGTGTAAATAACATCATAGCATGTGTAGAAATTCGGTGTCAGTATACGCAGTCGTGTCTTGGAAATCTGCGCCTTCGATTTGATACAAGCGATTGACGCAAATCCATTTCCCTAAAGATAGCTGCTGGTGAATGGGTATGATCACAACATTTATACCACCCAATTCCAAAATATGGTAACCCTGGGCCCGCGCATGCGGCCCGCGATGGCATTTTGGATTTCGGCTGTTCGACAATATTTAACTGCCAAGTGTCTTTTTTATTCACTTGAGAACTGGAAATTCGCTCTAAACTACTCCAAAAGCCTGGAACTACTCATCAAACTTCACTATTCCATCACTTTCAAAAGTTACCACGCAGTGGAAGATCAAATGTTACGTCACATTACTTGTTTATGATGGTAATACATGACCCGTTGATGATTCGTGACTACGAAATTTGATTTGAACTTGGGCGCGACCTTCGGTAGAATTACTCAAACTCAGACTCAATGTGTGATAAAATAAAAATGACTCTAGTTGAGTCGCGTCAAACGTTACAATCAGAGAAGGACTTATTGTGATTCGGAAAGCCATGACTTGGTACAGCCACGGACGCAATAAACTATCAAACTGGTATGGGGAATGGTAATATATCGAAAGGCCTTAGCTTGTGTTGCGTGGCTTATTTAGGTATCTAAGCAAGTCAGGATGGCAACCATTGGCATGGTGTTGCCCTCTTGATGTGTAGTTAGTTACATCCTGTGTCATCTTATTATTGTTATTAACGCCAATTAAATGTGGCGAGTGTAAATTAGTCGTAACATACGCTTCACAGCTGTAACGCCAATGGATTCTTCGGCGATTGGACATTTCTTTCGCTACGGCAGAGTAATCATCATATTCAAGTTGTGATAAATCTGTTGTATCACAAGGTAAATCGAACTCCGATTTAATTTGACTTTGGTAATACCCGGATTAGGCCGTACTGTTCCCATGATCTGATATCAGTTCGATCTTTTAAAAATTCTAAAATATTCTACCTATAATTGTGACACTACGTCAAATGTCCGCTAGCTGCAAAATTTTACCGCGACAGCTTTTACGATGTCCTGATGCCTTTGTACTCTCGCATGGTGTCTACAACTAAATATGCAACTACTAATCTATGCCAAGTACAGCAACAATTTAATTCAAATATTTTAAAATGTGATTTTTACATGCCAGGCGAGAATTCACAATAGCAAATCACATTTTCATGATGCGTGAGGAATGTCAGTCTTCAAGGTCCAATCAAATAAGGCCTACTTGGAAATACATTGAATCCCTCTATTATTGGTGCTGCGAACCGCGGAGCAATCAAAAAGTCGGAAATTGGCTGGCGAGCACATTTGAGTTTGAGACCTCTGCCCTAGGCCATGTATATTACAGATGAGAATGGATTCCGTGGCGAGGTTTCAATCTCGTTACTGGGACCATAGTGTCCTATATGGTGTCGACACAAGCAAATCTCACGGCTCAGTGAAATTGATTCACGTCACAATTTCCATTTGGCTACAGGCAATTTGACGGTCATTTTTGACCGGCCTGCCGAGCATTAAATTTGGTAAAACGGGTATCAATCGAAAGCCGACTCTGCACAGATTACGAAAATATAAATTTTATTCCGCTCGCGGCCCTGGAATCCCCACAATCAGCCTCGAATTTTTCATAGTTATGGAGATTGGCATTGGGACGCAACAATGCTGTCTGACGCTTTTGCTCTTGAGCTACTCTCTCGTTTCACCAGACAGCATTGTTGCATCCCAATGCCAATCTCCATAACAATGAAAAAATCGAGGGTGATTGTGGGAGTTCCAGGGCCTCGTGCAGAATAAAATTTATATTTTTGTAATCAGTGTAGAGTCAGCTTTCGATTGATACCCGTTTTACCAAATTTAATGCTCGGCACGCTGGTCAAAAATGACCGTCAAATTGCCTGTGAATCAATTTCACTGAGCCGTGAGATTTGCCTGTGTCGACACCATATAGGACACTGTGCTGGGACAGATTAGGAAAAAACTTCAGGAATTTCTATTTCTGTTCAGCTGTGACTGACTACTTCAAATCCAAGATGATTTATAATCCTTTCGAAGTCACCGTGATAGACCTTACTACTGGAACTTATTATTTCATGCACAAACTCCACCAAAACCCCCATAAACGACAATTCATTTGTATCGGTAGGCTGTTGGGACTTTGGCAATTAAAATGAGTAGTATGTTTCATCTCAGACGGCCATGCTGTTTCCTGTGAGTCTTGAATTGCTGGCAGGTATGAAACAAAACTGCTTCGTGATTTCCTGAGTCGG
>ATSW01001295.1:0-17384 GCA_000444245.1 Botryllus schlosseri
CACCTTGGCGTGTACGACATATTTCCTTCATAACATCGGCTGACAACGATATAAAGTTCGATCCCTGCGTGACTGTGAAGACGCCTGCGGCCAAAATTTTTATTTCGTTTGGCCCAAGGGTCGGCAACCTACGGCCCGTGGGCCGGATCCGGCCCGCCAAGCGAAATCGTCCGGCCCGCGACATAATAATTAGTTATCACAAGAATACGGCCCGCCGTTTCATAATGAGTTTCAATCTGCAGTGCAGCACTGCATGAAAAAAATGCGGCATTGCTACGATATAATAGTAGCCTACATCGTATTAGTCTATTGTTACGCCATAAACGAAGGTGGTTGAAGTAGGAGATAGAGATAGACTAGACTAGACTGGATCAGTGCTTATCAATCGGGTGTATCTCGCAATCGAAGGTGTTCCATACTTTTTAAAGGGTTTACCACTCTAGCGGGGTGTGGCAATAAAGGTGTTCTTCCTTTGCTTCAAAAACGCTTGGAACATCTCAGACGCAATGACGGAATCTCAAACTGTTCAATTATAGATATGTAGCCTCCGTATGTTAGTTAGCCTATCTATAGTTTAATTTTCCAGAAAAAACCTGTTAATATGATTTTTGTCTCAATAACTGAATCAGTTACGCCAGATATTACTAGAGGCAGAGAATCAATATGACGATGTCATGTAGGCCTATATCTGTCATGTTCGCTCATTGAGTCGAGCAGCTATGCTTACACGAGTGTATGAACTGAGAAATGAAATAGCAACTTTCCTCGAAAACACAAATATCGCCGACTCATAATTTTGTTATCGAAAATGGGTATCTCATCTTGCTTTCCTGGTACATTTAACGTCACATCTGAACAAATTGAATTTGCAACTTCAGGGGGAAAACAACTAAATACATGAGATGTTGAGGCGCATTCAAAACAAATCTGTGACTCTGGAAATGTCAACAGTACAAAGAAAATTATGCTCACTTTCCTATACTGGAGGAGAGAAAACCTAGTACGAACACTACATTTGTAACTGTGATACGAAATTTAACTACTGAATATTCACCCGCTTTTCCGACATTCCTTCTCTACAAAATGAATTCTGACTATTCAGTACTTCGTTTAATGCGGACGCCAATACCATTGCCTGAAAATTTCAAATGGGCCTTTCTGAAATGCGATGCAGTTGAATTGAATGACAAATTTCATACAAAGAGCATATCGCTGCATGACTTTGACAAAGAGTACGTTCTTGAAATTGGTCTTTATCCCAGCTTGACCAGCAATGCAAAAGAAATTGCATCGATTTTTGGAAGCACGTACGCATGTGAACAATAGTTTTGAACAATGAAATTCACGAAGAGCAAGCTAAGATCACGTATTTCGGACGTCCATTTTGAATAGGGTCTGATTCTTGTTTCATCTGACTTGTTACCAGAAGTTGAAAACCTTTCACAAAGCAAGCTGCGTCAATTGTCACAATTATTCTGTGTTGTTGAAGTGTAAATACATGTGTCTTCTGATTGGTATGAATGAGATTGCAGCAATGTAGGATAATATACCGAAGTGAGCGTAAAATATAGTACTAAGAAAAATTCCGGCCCACCAAAAAGTTGTGCACCCGAAATTTGGCCCGCGACTAGCAAAAGGTTGCCGACCCCTGGTTTGGCCCGTCAAGTTGAGACCACATCATTTTAGAGTGCAGTGCCCCTTTAAGGGCTGGGCTGAATGATTCCAGTACTTCTGAAATGAATTGAATACTATTCATTGTAATGATTTGGTCGAACAGTGAGATAAGCGTNCTAAAGTTATGCATCCCGTTTCGGTAAGAGATATAATATAGGCTGCTCTTTTCCCTCCGTGAAAGCTNGGGTTGTAACCAGGTCACAAAGTTCCGNGNCACAAGTCAATCTCACTTTTATAGTTTTGACTCGAGTCGAGTCGAGATATTTTCAATTCACCACCGAGTCCAGCTGGAGTCCAAGTCGGCAAGTTGATTGTCGAGTCCGAGTCGTAGTGTTTTGACTTGAGTTTGAGTCCAAGTCATTATGTTCACGGTCCAGTTTTAAGTTGAACCCGGTTCAACCCACGATTTTCATAGAATGGCTCGCATTCATGATATAATTTCTTCAGTCCTAACAGTTTCTGGCCCTATTTTTCAAGTATCAGGACTGATAGACGAAACACCAATAATGTGGTAACTTTACTATACTTGGAAGTTACAATGAAATGTCTGTCTTGGCCGTCCTNGTNACGAGTCATATGACTTGGTTCGAGTCGAGTAGAGNCGCCAAAAAATCGCGACTCGAGTCGTTACAGCCCTGCCGAAAGCCTTGAAATCTCGATTGGTAGCATCGCAGCATACAAAACACATAGTAAAATGCGACGCACTCTAGTAATGGTTATATTTCTGTGAAGTCTTGATAAACCTACAGTGTTGTCACAAACCGCAATGAAATATTATGCTTGAAAAAAACGCCAAATTATCTTTGATGCGTAGAAGTAGCATTATTTTCTTTGTGATAGCAGAAGCTATACGGTTGAAATGTCCATATCTTATATAATCTTATGATGTAACCAAATACATCTTTGAACTTTCTACATCTCTACTCTCAAATCACTCCAGTACTCGATTTTGCCCAGCCGGATGTATCAAAGGATTATTATATCAAAACTCGATCGATAAGTGGTCAGTAACGGAATTCCCATCTCTACCAGGAACTGTTGGAGAAGATCAAAGAGCAGCACGGCATGCAGCAGCAACTCTTGAAGGAGCAGGAGCAGCTCATTAAGAAGTTGGAAGAGCACCAGGATAAGAAAGAGTAGGCTGTTTATGTCCTGTCGGTGATGCTTGTCGGTTGGCATGCTCAGTGGAATGCATGTTGGATTCTGATTCTTCTACCGGTGTCATCGGTTGGTTTTGTAAATTAGCATGCTTGAACAACGGTAATGCCTGTTTTGACTTCAGGATAGGTCTGTGACCCGTTGCGATTAGGCCAGTTGTAAAATCTACTATTGAGTGTTAATGTGTGGAATAAAACCACAGGCTGTGTAAACTGAGCAGGAACTTCGTTTACTTTGAAGGCTGTTCATTTATGTGCAGGAAAAAGAAAGGTGTGGGCTGAAGGCTGAAATTCCAATAATATTTGTGGCACTAAACATTATTTTACTGGAGTCATAGGTAAACAAACCCTCGAGACTTGTTCACCAAGCTGCACACTGCTCGGGAGGCAGTGACCAAGACGAACTTTGTAGCATCCCAATACATTTTTATGTCTTTATATAGAAAAACCTGTCCTGGTGTTAAAAATAGTATAAAATGTATCATGTTTAACATTGTTTTGCATTATGACGGCGTATAAATACTATTTTTTGTTACTCTCTCATTACCTAATATGAACACATCCCCTGCGCAGCACGTATGAACAATGTGATTCACTGCTTCTATCTAAAAATAAAATTAGTACGCTGCAGAATATAGTTATAGTTTTTGACATGGCCCGCCAACATATTTTCTGCTTCACTTTTGGCACGCCGGGAAAAATATTTGCCCTCCCCTAGATTAGGATGTAGTGGTCCTGTGACGGTAATGCTTTATCTTGATTTTGCTAAGATGTAAGCGTTTTAATGGANTCAAATTCGGGACTGGGTCCCATGCTCGGTTAATCTGCATAAACGAATCGGGTGTCACTGCCTTGGTGATGAAATCAATTTCAATTTCATCAGAAGTGTAGAATCATAACCACTCTAAAACACTGAAGTGTCATGGACTGACTGTTTAAACCAGCGCTACGTTCTAATTTTCGAAATCCAAAGTAAGCATATCAATATAAGCAGCTTTTTTGCCTAGATGACTACAAGTGGAATTTGAAGTCATGTAAAATCATAACCACCCGAGTAAGTAGTGTAATCTGGCTATACCTAGTACCGACTTAAAGCACTCTGAATGAGTAGAAATACTTTGTTCTGACCATCTAAATGTCAGCTGATACGGATTGTGACATAGCATGCGAAAATTCTCGCCTCACGACAAACTCCGAGCGGGCAATGACGAATTGAAAAGCAAATTGATGACGAAGACCTATTCCTACCTTGCATGGCATGTCAAAATAGACTGGTCGCCTGACCGGGGGGGTGTCGCCGACCGGTGATATTGTAACGTCTTGTTTTTTAGCCAGGCAGGAGAAGAAGATGGACAGGGTGCCAGACCTCCCGAAACCGCCCGTCAAGAATCTACGCTTGCAGCCGAGCCAGTAGTAGGACCGGGGCGAAACGAATTGCCCGAAAAGCCTGTCGACGCGGAACATAACTCGGAAATTGTAAATAGAGACGGATATAAAGAGGCGAACGAGCCACCCCCGGAGCAGGATGATAGGAAGCCTCCAGAATCCGCCGTCGATGGCGGTAATAATAAGGAAGGAGCAGAACAGGATATCAAGAGAGTCATTGCGGGCAGAGAGCTTTTATCGGAGCAAAATGATTTAAAAACGGAAGATCACGCAGTCGATATCGGCGGAGACCGCGTAGTACCAGGCAAAATTGCCGATATCCACCAAGACGGTCGCGCCAGTGTTGGTCCCGCGAATTTTCGATTCGCGAACCCAAAATTCAAGGGTCAGATGATGAATTCGCAACAGTTTGCGCGGTTTCAAAATATGAACGGCAGGCAAGCGGATGTGGAAGTATCGCGTAATGCGCGTGACGTAGATGATCAGTTGCGCACCGAGGTCTTTTCTGATGATAAACAGTATGAGAACACGAACGAGGAAGATTTAGATGCGCCTCGTTTAGGGAGTGATAATATGTATGAAAATGAAGAAGGTATTTCTGAATCTGACGAATATAAATTCGGCAATAACGGTGTTGCAATGAACGCTGATGGTGACACATTCGACGGTGATGATGTCATTAGTTGTTTGGAAAGCGACTTGGATTGTTGGCAGAGTAAATCTAAATCGAGGGAATTGAAATCGCACAACCCTGGTTAAAAGGGAATGAACCATATTTTTTTCTTTGGGTGGTGACTATAGAAGTATGTTCCAAATGTAGCGTGCGTAGGTGATGTGGGGATTGAAGCGTCACTCGTGTGTCCGGTTTCGAAATAGTCTTCAGCCTCAGCAGCGCTGTCGATTTAATTTACGTAATTCAGATATTTTTTTCATAATCTTTTTGTATCGATTGCGCAGCAGTACCACTGATCGATTTTGCACTTTCTTCCACGAGGTCCCTCAAATGTCTTCACCGACGCGTCGAAGAAGCGTTTTCACTTTCCTAGCCTTTTTGATTTACTCTGTCGATAGTTCATGTAGCGCGATACTGTAGCCTTGGGGTCGGGAACCTTTTGAGCCATGCAACGACGTCAACTGTTGTCAGAATTGAAATTTGTGTCTAAAAATGGAACGAAATCGAAGTTAACGACATAGAATATGTCATGTGGTGTAATTACCCTCGGACCAATCACGAGTATGCGACACAGGAATATTATTAACAAGATGCGAATTAAGAGCCAAATTCAGAATTTGTAAGAGCCATATCATATCATCTAGAGCAGGGGTTCTCAACCTGGGGGGCGTGAAGAAGCGGTCACCTGAAAAATTTTTTTGCGCTCGGCGCGAATTACCTACAATGCACGCGTGTTTCTCTCTATATAGACCCAATTTCATATATTTTTATTCTCTCATCAACATTCATAACCGTCCATACCACCAAACAATTTGTTGGGGTTGCTAGCATCCCAGTTGGATTTTGTGATATGACGATAAGGGGGGCGCAAAATTTTTCACTATCAAAAAGGGGGGCGTGTTTAAAAAAAGGTTGAGAACCACTGATCTAGAGTCATATATTATAATGGCTTGCGAGCCATAGCTTCCCGACCCCTGCTGTAGCCCGTCGAAGTTTTTGTACCGTTCCTTGATATCGTGCATGATGCTGTAGCGCTGTTTCCTTTTCTATGTCGAGACCGGCTCAGAATTAGTCCTTTATTGTTGTACGACAGGGATCTGTGATGGATATTATTCAGATGTTTTTAGCTACATAATATCGCTGTTCAAATGTTTCAAACTTGTTATTTTCTGAAATAGTTGTAAATTTTTAAATCTGGTTGTATCATTTCAAAAATGGTAGCTTTAGTTGTACTCTTCCCATAGTACCATATATAAAAGTGAGGGAAATGGGGCAAGGTCTGTAATTAGACTTGATCCTTTATACTCCTCGAAAAACGCCCATCTGACATGAAAATCTGCAATCGCGATGCAGATCCATAAAATATGATCCCTGCTGTACTGCCTCCTCTCAAAATATATGCATTCCCTTGATTTTGAAATCGTTTGTAATTGGGAGTTTGTGAATCGGCCCGCAAGGTGAATTTTTTCCATTCCGAGCAGTGACCCGCGAATCATTCTACCGATACATCAACCCTATTTTCTTCCTAGCGTCATTAGCGTATTCTGTGTATACTTTCTAGGGATGCAACAGTTTACGAGCAATCGATTTGCAAGACCCTATTGATCGCATTCCTCTGTCTAATTCGCATTGATTTATTCATCGATCTTGGCCGTAATCATCATTTAATGCACCACTCACGACGTTTCTGCGGTCGTCTTATCTTGCCTACCCTATTTTTTCGGTTTCTAGTCCCTTTTTCAAAAATCTTAGTTGCTGCCCTGTCATTTGGATTATTGATTTCGTAAGAGATTGAAAAATACCAACATTCCAATAATATCGAATATTGAATCGACGAAGCGATGTGTCGCAATCTTGTCCTTATTCTGCAGCTTATATATTGATAGGAGGATTGAATTTGTCTTCCATATGACCTCACAGTGTCACAATCGTTGATTCATCGAAGGCTAATATGTAATAGTCTTTGTATTGGTCGTTTCATTTCCTGGTGTCAAACGCATCGAGGATTATATGTCGTCGGCATATATTATTGTGAAAGGGAATATGTGGTTTAATCTGAGTGCTATCGGAATCGGAAATATGGGGTGAGGGCATGTTAACTTACTGTCGGTGTTTATGGTATAAAAAATGAGAGACAAAATGTTTATCTTTGTTGCTATTCTTGGGTGCAATATGATACTGTATGGATTGTTATTTGTTATCGAAATTGAGTGTGAATTATTGGATAATTGGATTAGGCCTACTTTATNTAGAGTTTCCTGCAAGAACCNTTGCCACGATGAATTGAATATAGGGCATCNATTGCTCGTTATGNTGGCNAATAATGNCTTTTTGTGATGCTAAGTGTGTAACGCTTAGAACGGTGTCCGTCAACTAATTAAAATAAGAGCCCGTCATCAATTTACTTCGCTGGCTATGCACAATTGTTACCAAAGATTCAAAGTAGTCGATAGGTCTATGGCAATTTTTATGCGTCAATGGACTTTGTGTATGCATTGTCGCTTCATGGGGAGATTGCACTGTGTTATTCCCGGTCTCTTTTTCAATCAGAATACTTACAATCTCGGAGTCTGCCTTCCTGTGGATACATAGATTTAAATGTGTTGATTAATTGTCTTTGCACAGCACACAGATTATTTGCATGCTACTCCGTTCTGGAACGAAATTATTTGTTTACGATATGCGTGATGTCATATTGATGACTAAGCCAATATACATCTGCTACCATCCGTGAACCTTGTATTTCTGCCACCAAGTTGAGTCAAACTAACCGGGTAGAAACGCTGCTCCTTATTCGACATTGTTTAACCATATCCACATTCTAAATCGGGCATTAGTTTTATCAGCACAATATGTAACGCTGCACTGGCTTTCTTGTACTGGCAAATTGTGTCATTATGCTCTGTGTTGTTGGTAAAACTTGGGAATTTATGTGTTCAAACCTGAATTCATATCTGTATCTGTACACTGTTTTACTAACCTGTGCGAAATGATTGTTAGAACTAACGTTTTATCTTGCATTCACTACAATTAACAATTTGAATTTGAGACTCTCTTTTTGGACTAACGGGAACGCTTTCTTTGTTGTTTCAGAAATCCTAACCGTATTAAGTTTGATAGTTTGAAATCTTGATGCCTAGCAGTCAAAATCTACTTATGAGTAGCGGACAGAGTACCACCGCCCGGCGTTATGAAGAAAAAACGCAAAAAGAAGGAAGCTATTCGACGCTCGACGCCCAGCCTCGGCAATGCTCCTGACGACCCTTACACCCAGTCGAATCGTTTTTTATCTTTCCGTAATCGTTTGTTCCAGTGTAGCCGATCTGATATTCTAGAAAAAGTCTTCGAAATCAACGTCACCGCGAACACCGCCGTCAAATGGGACACCGTGATTCGCGACAAAACCCTGTTCGTCTTTGTCCCCAATGATTTGTCACAAGTCGGCAGTAAAGAGAGCTTCGTAGCATTGCTGGAGGTCGCCGAGGAAGATTTGGGCTGCGAGTACGTGGTCGCATGCATTGGAAATGATTCGGCCGAGAAAGCGTCTCACGTGAGAACTTTCAAGTACATGGGATTCGANCCGGTTCCGCGCGGTAATGTTATCGTCGAAGGCGTTGTTGACACGTCNGATTTCCTCTTTCTGGGATACGAACTTTGAAATNACGAGGCGTTGCAGATCAGTTTTAGGCTNGTAACGTTGACTCTGCNAGGGAAGATGATGCTACATAGGATTGCCCGGCATTTGAGCATGCGACACTTGAACCTGTGACTTTATAAAGCCGAAACTATCCCTGAACCCGATCCCTATCCCAACGTGAACACTAAGTTAACCCTGAATTGAACTCACATGCTATTATGTCGCATACTCGTATGTACACGTAGCCCTTCGTAGATTGTGAGATACTCATTGTCTCACGCCTAAAACTGGACTATGATAGTCTCTCGCATTCTTTTTAATGTTGTGGCACACTTATAGTGCTACTTGTACAAATTCTAGCTTTCACTGACGTACTAGGCCCGTTGTGGATTCGACTGTAAGGTTAACTGATATGAGTTTGAATACGGTATCTTGTTGAGGATCTTTTGCTGATCGGTAACGTGACATTGTACATATCGAAGACTTGAAAACTTGTATGTGGTAAAAAAGCATTGCTCTTGTCCTTGTCCGGNGTTGTACATTTTGAAATTATTCGCCGCGTCTTGTGATTCGATTGTTCCATTGCTTAGTGACATCCCTCGGGCTTGCTGTTTTCTTGTCGTTGTCGTGGATGCTTGCTTTGTTGCAATAAAATCGGCTACACCGTAGATTGGACTTGTTGTAAATGCAAGACGGGTTGATCGTTATTTAGGTAAGGGTATCTAACGCTGGCATTCTTGATTTGAGTTTTTGGTAGATATTGTTACATTGACGACAATTATGTTGGCAGTCGGAGTTTGTGTGACGTTAAATCTGTTGGTAGTTGTTTGGATCTCAAGTACTGAAAAATATGTCGGCAGATATGAAGTTGCAATGACGCAGGTGAATTTCCATAATGTCTCATCGCTCGCCCGAAAGTTTTGAAATAATGATGTGTGTTCTGAAAGTAGACTATGTCTTTATCAGAATATGTAATTGATTTTTCATACAGATGTTATCGTTCAGGTTCAGTTTACAGCTGGGAACAGTAATGTATGCATTCACGAGTAAACTATTTTGATTTGTGAGGCAGGAGACTGGATAAATATGATATGAACATTTTCTGTTGCTGATCAATTGTTATTGTATTACTCTTGCATGGTCCCCTTCGTTACTTTATTCACTTGCATGCTTTTTTATCACTCATACTGATGTCTCTCACTGATAACTTTGCATTCCTTCTAGATGTCAAATTCAAGGCAAGATGTAGGCAGATTTATTCTATATGTTGTTAACTGACCGCAAAAGCATGTGTTGTGTCGACCAGCTAACAGCCAAAGAATCAGATGGATTCACTGAGCAGCCGGAGACAGATTTGGCTAATGGGATTCTCGGGATGAAGTAAGAAGAAGTAAAAAAACTAAATCTGTTACGTAGAAGTACAGAGTAAAATCATAACCACTAGGGACTAGAGTACAGCAATTTCTTACTGACCACTTCTGTAAACTAACAATGTGCTTACAGTTATCAAAGTGTGACACCCATAATTCAATATAAACACTTAAACAGTGACTGCGTTGTGAACACCTGTTCCGTACCGACAAAATATACTGCCTATCTTTATGTCAGTGGAATTAACCTATAAAGCAGCTGGAACCAGCATTAACCACAAGCTTATTACAGTTTTAATGATATCTTCCTCTGCTTGGTACGATTGTTATTTGTGTTGTTGCCAGTTGAAATGAATCACCAACGTCTGTATCATTAAAAGGTTATGTGGTAAAAAAGTAATCGTTAGCACTGTGTCATATCATAACAATGTACTGTAATTATTCACCTAAAGTTATCTTGGAGTTTTTCAAACTGATTGTGGTTGATGGCTAAGCTCACTGGATTTGATTCGAGTTTCATCATGTCGATAATTTCCTAACCTCCAGGCGCGAGTGTGCGGCTTGTTGAATGCTTGCTGACGTATGTTTTAAGCTGCACTATTGAGTACGGCTCAGATCCTTTGGTAGTGGCCCTCCTAAAATTCATTACCTTTAATTACGCTTGACGGACCGTTATGTTACTCCAGGTAGTAGTGTCCTTGCACTTATACTGTCTTTGAAGCCAAACTGGTCTACTTCAGTTTTGTCAAGGAGAAAGTAGTGTTTGTATAGATCTGCATCAGTTTTATGGGTTGAATTGTTAATTACCCGGAAGATGGAGGCCCTGTATCACGATGTAATTTTTGAAGTAGCACGCATTTCAATTTACACAACGGTGCAGTCAACTGATGAGTCTGCATTGTCTAGTACAGTGGTTCCCAACCTTTTTCGGTGTCAGGGCCAAATTTAGAATTTCAGAGTAATGTCGGGGCCGCACGAATACCAGGGCAATGAAACGGACCCAAATTAGTCATCAAAATATAAAAATTGGCATTGTTCCGATCAATCGCTCGACGCCATTGGTCATTGTTATGGTCATTGTGTTGCCGCACTCCTATTGTTCAGGACAATCGACCTTTGGTGGCTATTCCGGAGTAGTTTTATTGCCCTGGCGAGATTTCAATTCGTATTTTTGGAATCAGTGCGACACTAGCTTACGATAAGGACCGGACTTATCAAATTATTCGGACGCTTGGGTCGCCAGCTATAGGATTACCAATTATGCTGCTTTTTGCCGGCTAAGCAGTATGCATCTCGGCGTTTTCAACATTGAGTCACGTGTTGCACATCTATCCGTAGATTAGTTATCTATACCTATATCTATAGTTACTGCCCGTTCAACTGGAAGTTGGGGCACATTGCATTGAAACAGCGGTGACGTACGGTTAGCAGTCTAATCACAACTTTCCTGTAATCCTGATTAAAAACTCCTGATGCCAATCAAGAGTATTTTTTACGATATGTATAAATTTTATATTTTGCCATAAATCGATTTCCCAATATTTTTTGGGAGCCGCAAGAAGACTAGTGTCATGAATGATGAATCTGATCACCGCTGCCACATGAGTGGAGTAGGTCGAATACAGTGACCACCCCTTTTCGTGACTTTTAACGTTCTAGCTATCATTGACTTGATGGAAATGATTACCGTAGCAATTATTATCAACTATCCAACACTTCGAAATACTGTCATCGAAACAAAATGTGGCTTGATCCTCTGCATAATCCGGCTACACTTCAAACGTTTCGGAACACAAGCGATGGAGAATTTTTAGATTTATTCATCGTGGTGCAGATGAGAACACACGATGCTATTCAACCAATTGGTTCTCTCACTCGTTTTTCACCATGCAAATCAATAACGTAATCATTCGGACACTCGCCCATGGCGACTGACGTCATTTCTTCGGTAGACAACGCTCTGCTCCAAATCATGAAATTTTTAATTCTGCCGTTGTACGCCTTATCCTTCTCGAAGCAACCTCCAGGACAACCTTGTGCCTGGCCGATGATAATTTTTCCGCCCTCTGGAATCATGTTGAAATTTTTGAAGTCAATTTCCCTGCTGAACTGTCCGTTGATATAGATCAGTACGTGGCCGTGTTTCACATGGATCGATATACAGAAGCTGTATTCTTTGTTTGGCGCCACCGTGCCTGGCACTCGGATTGTTTCATTGTTGAGTGTGATGCTTAACAACGCACCATCTTTTCCCGACTCACCGCCTATGATTATGGCTTGCGGGATTGCGTCTGTTGAATAACTTCCAATTGTGCCGGGTATCTTTCCATCGGCGTCAGTTGTGATGCTTGCACACATCGTCAAATAGTCGCTACTACCCAAAGTCTTTTTAACATCGACGTATTCGGTGACCGTTTTGGTGTTGGTGAGGAAGAACAAAGATATCGGACATTCTGAAATGCAAAATGTTATTTATAAAACCTCAGAATCTATAGATAAACATCTTCTTATTGTCATCTATCATCCTCTGCGAATGTCTCTTTTTCATGGATGTGTCCTACCTGGCCGTGCCTCCAATTTGCATTCGAATACCTTGCTTGACCAATAAATTCATATTATGAATCTGGCGAGACGAAAAAGCACTTTGACATATTAAACTTATGATTAATATGACCTAGTTCAAACATTCCCAGGATTGCGACAATGCCAGAAGACTTGAAATGTCGCATATTTCATGATGGAAAAATCTCCCTCTTCGACTTGACTTACAAGCATTGTCTACTTTAGTAAGAACATTCGATAATTGTTTGCATTTAGACCTGAGGGATGAAGGTCATAATGTTTGTGAAATGTATGATAATTCATCAGGATTCAGTGGCCAACATCAGAAAATCCCATCAATAATAATCAGTGAATCCTGTAACATGAAAAAGGGAAGTAAATGTTTATAGTATAGAACATGTACAGGAGAGTGTACTGAATTGCTGGCCCACTTTGTTACTGACCATTTCCACACAACATACTGAGTTTGTGTGTACAATTGCGGACTTTTAGTCCTGATTTTAACGATGCAGGTAAAGCATATAGGTCTACTATATACTCACTCTCATACGTGTAGAACTTTCCGTGTGGTATACCCTTGTTTCTATCTGTTGACAGCAAAAAGTCTCTGGGACACCGTCCAGCTGCATATCCTTGTAGCTCTTTCATAGATAATGATCTCCCCCACACCATAAAATCTTCCATTAAACCGTTATAGGGAAGATCAAAGCATCGTCCAAGTTTTGTTTGCCTTTGTCCCAAGATGCCTTTTCCTCCAGTTGGCAGATACGCCTCACCCTTGTAACTTATCATTGTTACTGGCGCACTGTTGACGTATGTAATCATATGCTTGTGCTTGAAGTGGTAGTGTATGCACATGGAGTATTTTGTATTCGGCAAAAATTGTCCGTCTCTGACGAACTTCTGGCCTGCAACTACAAAGAGATTTTTTGCTTCATTATTTGAATCGATGAAACCCGAAGTTGATATAAAATCGCCATCCTGGCTGGTTGCGTATCCTCCGATCGATCCTGGGATTGTGCCTCTTGCTGAAGTAGTGACTTTAACGCAAACTGTCACAAATTCTAGTTTCGGCAGACTGTCGCCTAGTTCAAAGTATTCAACACGGTCTCCAGTGTTATTGAATGTGTATTTGTCTCCTGGGCACCCTGAAAAACATGGAAGTTGTAACAAATATCTTATTAAAAATTTGATTCATGATTGCATGTGTTGTGCACTCTTTACGCCCATACCAAATGATGCCATATTTTCAAATACCTGTAGCAATATTGCATTGAATAATAGGCTACATGCGAAAAATTTACGAACATCATCGTAAAAACTTCTATTCATAGGTCCACACTAAATTCTCCATTGTCAAGATGCATTTGATATATGGCTATATTATGGGCTATTACTAATATGTCAGAGGGATGGAAATTCTTTGTTTTTCATTCAATAGACCAGGGGTTCTCAACTTCGCATGTACAACGGGCCGCATTTTGCCCGCAAAAGACGCTGCGGGCCGCAAAACATAATTATCATGCATTTGTGAGCTTCTATCAAATTTAGGCTACTGGAGCCTATTTATTAGTCGTATACGGGCGTCTAGTCCATTTTTATGCATTTCAAAGCATTAATGGTCACTTGGACAGCGATCGTAAGTTTTCAATCGCTGTTTTTGTGAGAACATGTATCTTCTGGCGTCGCAAGTAAATCACTTCGTGGAGCGTGCAGTGCATTCATTTCCAAGTCGGTATATGTACCTTATTATTATTATTACACGCGGTATTACTGTGACGCTTATCGCCGTTTAGGCCTTGTGCGTCACAACACAGGAACTTTTTTGATACCAGAGGCCATTATCACTTTGAGCTCTCAGTGAAATGAGAAGCAGTCTGGCGTTTCGGGGTCATTTCAGAGCAAACCAGTCAACCCTTGTCCTTTCCTTCCATGGCTGGAGCCCTTCACCAATAGTAACATAAGTCGGTGTATTCGTCCAATGCTAGGCTAAAGTAGTATACGCGGCAACGTGTCTCAGAACATGCGATAAAATGTCGACGGGCTACTATTCTGGTCGCGGTTGAATCGTTATGGTCACGGTTGAATCGGACAACTTTAGCTTCAAAATTTGTCGGGTAATGTTGTCCTTGCTACTAAGCAGTGTTCCCTCTAATTTTGACGAGTCTGCGCACACTCACCAACTTGCAGCCCTTGGACAACTGTGCGTAAAGACTATTAAAAAGGTCATCATTTCGGATTTTTGCGCGCAACTTTGATTTTCTGTGCGCACAGATCGTATCAGCACTGCGCATTTGCGCACGTGCCCAGCTTGGAGGAAACATTGCTGCTAAGTCCCGGAAACAGTATGTTAAGGTATTAGTGAAATCACACCTTCTCTAGCACATTTCTTGGGTTTAGCGATATTCCAAAGCGTCTGTAACGTCGTCGGCAATTTTAATAATTCCTAGAACTACGGATTACTGGGCTAGACGCCTAGGTAGTAACGTTTTTTCTAAGATTAGGTGATATGTAACCTAGAATAAACTTTAGTGGTATCGTTTTAAGCTTCTACGTTTCATTACGACAACTGTTCTTCGACAAATATAGGTTTTCCATTTATATATGAGAAAGCAAATTCATCAAATTCAAGCTGCGCGCGTGCGCGGCCGCACACTGCTGACATAGTCACCACGCACAGAAAATATGTGCCGCGCACAAAAAAAGCCGAAGTGATGACCTTTCTTTCAGTCGTTACGCACTGTTGTCCAAGGGAGCGCGCGGTGAGTTGGGGAGTGCACGCAACGCAGACTATAGTGAAAAATTAAAGGCTCATACCAATACTGATTCAGAACAATAACAATCTATAAACTCGAGAACAAATCAAGAGACCAGAACACGTCAAAGAATGAGTATTCAAACGAAACAGCGACGGTGCGATAAGAGAGCTAATTAGCTAAATTAATATGCAACAATGCTGGGCCAGTAGTAATTGCGATCGTAATGAAAGAGGCCGCGGGCCGCAAAATAGACCTCTGCGGGCCGCGGGTCGAGAACCCCTGCAATAGACGAACAGTAACATAACCAATCAACGATGACTTCGCGGGTTTGCCGCTGTGGTTCAATATAACAAAGTTCAATGTTTACCGCGTTACCGTGATTAAAAATTTAAACAAGCTTGACAACTCACCTATTGTGCCCACACTGTCCAGGTACGGCACCATATTGCTGGGACGTGCATCTAGAACAGGCTGATGTATGCAGTGATTGTGTCCGTAGATCTCATCCACGTCGGAGTTTGTAAGAGTTCTGTTCCATAGCATGACGTTGCGCATTGAACCTTGATACAGCCTCCATTTTTTTTGCATTTTTCCGACGGTCACCCTACCATCTCCTGTTATCCCAGTGATGGGTCGGAACTTGACTTGCCTTATTTTTGCTCCGTTCACATAAACGATTCCCGAGTTACTCATAACGTCAATCGTAATTACCAAATGATACTCGGTGTCTGCCTTCAAGTTGGTTAGCACTCGTCTCGTTTGTCCTTGAAATGAGATGCGGATGAATCCTCGTTTGTTTTCGACGCCACCAAATACTGCGAAACCACCGCCTCCAACTTGAATATTGAAGATTGCGCCCACTATTACGCCTCTACTGTCGGTTTTTACGTAGGCCCCAAATGACAGATCGGTTAATTTCGGGGATCTCTGCATGCTCTCGTAATACCACATCCCATCAAAATCATAACTTGATGTCGGGCAATCTGGAAGAAATTATAGATCTTACTGTAAATATTAACTGTTAAGGACAAGCTGCGTCTTCGCGATTTACTCTAAATGAATATATTTTAAAATTATACACCCTTGCGGCAATGAAGAGGCTACATTTCCCAGTTGTTATCGATTTAACTCACACTATTTGGTACTCGACAAACTATAAAGAGTGACTGATCCTCACCTGAATGACCATCGTGATCGTCGTCACTTCCATGGTCTTGTCCGTCGTGATCATCATCGTCGTCGTGATTGGCCTGTCCGTCTGCCCCATGTGTCCCATGACCGTGTCCATCATGGTCATCATCAGCATCATCATCATCATGGTCATCATCATGCTCTTCTGACTCATGTGCCCCGTGTCCGTCATGGTCATCGTCATCGTCGTCATCGCCATCATCATCATCATGGTCTTCTGACCCATGTGCCACATGACCATGTCCATCATCATCATCATGGTGATCTTCCTCGTCCTCATAATTTTGATCTATGGCTGGACAATTGTCATCGTTACCACCTCCATGGCTATGGTGACGGTGGTCGTCATTGGGGGATCCTGACTCGCCATGGTCATGGTTGTGCTGGGCCGTGATTGCAGCACAGCATCCTAAAAGAAGTATGATGCTCAGATATCTCATCCTACTTCTACAGGCCACTGGCGCCTTGCTCGAGAATGTCTCAGAGTGATCATCATGACTTGGTTTATATAGAACCAATCTTCATAAAGTAAACAAGTTATCACTAAAAACATGGAAAAAAGTTCTTATGGGCAGGAATTATTCACTTATACGTTTGTGACAAGGAAGACATATTAATTATCTTAAGCAGCCCTGAGGGCAAGTACACTAATCCGTCAGAATATGTAGGTCCTATTAGATTTTTCATGCAGATGTTAACAATCAGGTTTCATTTACGACTGGTGACAGAAATGCACCATTAATGGCATTTATCGTAGGTTATTTAGACTTGTGAGGCAGGAAACGGGATAAATATTGAATGCACATCTTTCCTTGCTGATCAATTTTTAGTGCACTTGCATGGTGCCCAGTTTTCTTTCCATTTTTTCATTCGGCTGCATGATTCTTTGCTTTCTACTAATACTTGTGTACCTTTGTAATCCTTCTAGATCAGTAGTTCCCAACGTGGGCGATATCGCCCCCCAGGGGGCGATTT
>ATSW01001296.1:0-10124 GCA_000444245.1 Botryllus schlosseri
AAATTCGGACTATACACAGAGAAATAACAGTGAATTAGGGATAAATTGCGCGCAGCGCGAAATTTTTTCCAGTTGGCCGCACCTTCGCGCCCCCTTCAGATGCTTCACGCACCAAAGAGGGCGCGTACCCCCAGTTTGGGAACCACTGTCTTCAAGAATGAGTAATCAAACGAAACAGAGACGGTGCGATAAAAGAGCTAAGTATCTAAATTAATTTGTAACAATACCGTGTCATTAGTAATTGCGTTTATAATGAAAGATGTCGCGGGCCACAAAATATACGTCTGCGGGCCGCATGCGGCCCGCGGGCCGCGGGTTGAGAACCCCTGGAGTACGCCATACCGCTGACAGAAGACTCCAGAACAACTCGAATCTGCATGCTGAAGACTTCACCAAGTACAACTTCTTTCATCGATTGCAGACTTGCATGTTCGCAGCACGACGAAGACATGACCGAGCCTTAACACAGCGACCACGTACACTGAATTCTCTTCGCCACTTCATATCTCCGATCGCCCGACACCGATATACTTGTTTTTCTACGTAGATAGAGGCAGCTATACTGTATCTGTCTAACTACGCATTCCAACTGTAGAACGAACGATGAGCCGAACGAAACTACACGAGACCGACGGAACCATTATTCCTGATGGGGCGACGAACCGAACCGAACCGAATCGAATTACCTCGACATCGACAGAAACAGTGGGAAATGCGCTCAAACGCAGATCACCCTTCACTCAATCTTGTCGAGCGACGACTTGCAACTAACCTATCACCTTGATAGGCATGTTCCGGATGAAAGCGCTCTTCGTCTCAGTATTATGTGGCAGACGCTTCCGACGTTCTGCTCTACATTACCCGCTCACGCATCCGAGAATCTACTAGACTTCTCACGGACCTTAACGACACGACTTGCGAAATATGGAGCAGAGTTAATTCGTGCAACGTCAACGTGCTGGTCCAATAACGCTCGAAGTTCAATCGAAATGCAGAGATTCTGGTAACCAGTGTTGTCGAACAATTCCGCTCCATGATGTTGATAGACGTTCCCCTAGCAATATCCGCATATTCATTCATTTGTTCCATGTGTGTATTGACCGTTTTTCAATTGACTTTAATGTCTTATATGCATGCCATACCTACTGCTTATCGTTATTTTACGCAACCAGTTTCGACTAGACGTTGCACATCCCAAACTGTTGTAAGGTTGATCGTCACGTAATATATTACTAATTTCGACTTATGTTAGCGAATTACCACGTTATCCCTTACGCCCAAAAGCTTTCGCAACCCATACCTACTTGCGTACCATAGCATTATAGACGACGCTTGTAGTCGCGCGATTCTAAAAAAACTCTCTCAACCTTACTCGATCAACTATTTCGCCATCGAAGCTCTGTAATGTGCATGGCACTTGAGTATGTTGCCCCATCAAATAGTCAATCCCTCTTCTAGTAGTATTCACTATTCACTCCGATGTCATCGGTTACGCCGGTAAATGCAAACGCTCGTTCCTCTGATGGGTTGGGCTATATTATATCCCGGATAACTTTCATTTGAATTGAAAATCATACGTCCCAAACGATTATATGATTACGCACACATGTTTTTGAAATGATAATCACACCGTAGATCACTCGATCCAGTTTATTCTGTCCACATCAAGTTTTGATTCGCATTGAAATGTTTTTCACAATTCGAACGAATAACTGTCCGCATGACGCCTCAACCGATTGGCTTACACCTTGTTATGCCAGCGGCCGTATTATTCGTACTCCACATCACTTGAATGATTTCGTGTTGTCACCAGTATTTAAAATGGATATTTAGTGTGTTACTCATTTACTTTTCCGCCATCACTTGTATTTTTTCTCAACAGGCTCCTTCATCTCATGTATGTTCTATAAATCGTATCTTGAGCCTTTCACCATGGAAAACTGAATGGGATAGAACGGTAACTGCGTGGCCTGTCAATCATTTACGGTTGAATAACAATCAGTAGATAACAATCAATCAACCCAGAATGTTTTGGTGGTTTGCTGTGATGCTACGGCTTACGTAACAGCCATACATCGGGTTAAGNAAGNGTCATTATTATCGTTATCGTGANTAGTCTAAATTAATTNTCATGTAGTTATAATGACTGTACGTCGCTATCAAGTTGAACNTCNACTCCAGTGTCCTTTGTAGTTTCTAATATGCTATAGTGCGGTACNATGTGTAGTANTTAGGCTGNAATNCTACATGTTTGAATTGCATCATAAATCGGATAGTAATTGGCATGTAGGCCTATATNGNNTATCCGANCAGCTTATNCCAACTCCGATCACTTTTGATCCNTCAATACAGGATAGTGTTTAATTATGTCGCTAGCATCTAGACCAGNNGTTCCCAAACTTNTTATNGTCGCGACCCCACCTCTCAATTTGGCGTGCTGGTTACTAAAAAAGGCCAGTGAAGCTGGCGACTATATTATGTGCGTAGTAGCTCGTCAACCTCCTTCCNTAGAATGTAGAAACATATATTAGTATTTTTAAGCGACTTCTATCTATATCCAATCGAAGTAGCCTAAGTTAAATAGATNGAAATACAGATAACGATCTATAAGTTATTATTCGACTGCGCCGAGCCTGCAATTGTGTATTATACNGTTAGCGCATCTGCATAGCACTACCGGCACTTAGTTCTTATTGAACGTCATATTGATTTATATTATGCTCTCGACACTTCGTAGTTTCTAATATTCTCTTGTACTTTTTCAGATTAACACATTCTATCTGCCCTATTTACTGTCTCCCTGCGGATCTAATGATTGTTATCAGTTATCGCACGGTCATTAAGGAACGTTATGAACACTNAAATCCGAGATATTGTTGACTGCTATTTATATGTTTGTAAGCCTCTCATTTCTCATCTATTCAATAAATAAACTACTCTCAATATTCATGTGCATTGTGCAGGATTGTATATTGACGAATTAAAAGGAATCTTGTCAATTAATCAACAACTTGCTAGATGCCTGCCAGTTCTGCAAAGCTATCCGGGGCACAGCTGGATAGATGAAGACGCAGATACCAAAGTATNAACACGGTTAACATGAAAGATAGCCATGACCCTTCATATCCAGCAAATGGGTTGGGTGTCAGNGACAGTTTCAGGTTTTTNAACATCAGACATAGTAATATCCTCGTCCATCAGTGCACGGTCTGTGGCGTTCTGTTATGACTTGTCGATATTGGACATTTTCATCTACATCTGAAAAATAAAATCCTGATGATCACAAACAAGGTAGGGACAAGAGTTAAGTGATGAGATGTCAGCCTGGGTGGAATGGTTTCAGTGGGTAGGTGAACCTCCATTAGTTCTTGGCAGGGTTGTAATGTCAGACTCGAGTGGCCATTTTTTGGTGACTCGAGTCATTTTATGAAAAACGAAAAATTACTCGACTTATTGCACTCGAGTCATTGCGCATGACTCGGACCAAGTCATATGACTCGAAATTGGGTCTGCTAAGATAGGCATTTCATTGTAATTTCAGTAATTTCAAAGAATGATTAAGTTATCATGCTATTATTATTTCGTCTATCAGTATTGGTACTTAATGTTACCAGAAACTGTCGAAAGTGAGGAAAATTAGTATTATGAATGCAAAGCATTCAATATCACTGGGCGGAGTTGTGTAAAAAGTGGGTTTCGTGTGACATTAACTGGGAGCCGAACAGTCAACACAATGACTCGGAATAGAGTCTAAACACTATGACTCGCACTCGACACTCCACTCCGTGACTTGGATTTGACTCGGTGGTGGTGAATTTAACATAAATCGAGTCAAAACTATAAAAGTGAGATTGACTTGTGACTCGGAACCTTGTGACTGGGTTACAACCCCGTTTCTTGGCATGAGTAACACAAATGTTAACACCACCACTGCATCAGATTTGGACAACTAGGAAAATTTTCAGCTTTTCCAAATTATATCAGAATTAGAGCGATACACTTTTTACAAATTAGACTAGAATTTGAATTAGGAGTACACAGTTTTTTTCAAACCGCATCAGAATTATAGCTACACAGTACACAGTATTTCAAAATTAGTTAGATTAGACAGAATTAGATGACATGCTTTTCGGTCTAATAAGTCTAGGTAAACAACTAGTTTGCCCTGTATACAGATCACAAGAAAGCCTCATAACAAATCAGCACAGACCGATTCAAAACTTGGATTAATACCATCCCATAAACTCAGACATCTACAAAGATCAAACTTACCCAAAGTAGCCTTCAACGTTTATAGTAATGATGTTCAACATTAGCACAGGTTGCAACAGATGCTGTCCATTCGAAAAAGATATCGTCTTCGTGCCAGCGTCACCACCAAACATTCTGTATTGTAGGGTTACAATACGTCCTCTTTTAAGAGGATTTGCCCTCTTTTTTGACTTTTTTGAAAGTGTCCATGGAGGACGCCCAAATGTCCTCTTTTTTGAGGTTAAAGATAATGCCGAATTCGACAGAGACATAATCAGTCAGCACTGCAGTAACACTCCGGCGGCTATTTCGCGAGCTGGGCCGGAAAGTTGACCTTTGTTTTGGCAATCACCTGACAATGTGAAAGAAAAACTGAGTGAAAGGAAAGCGCGAGAGGCCTGAGTTTGCAGTGTTGGGACATTTCTGTGTCAAGGAGTTTACAAGTCATTCACTACATAACGTTATCAAGGCACATGTCAGATACTGTCAATAATTACATTCAAAGTAATTTAGACAAGACAAGTTACTTAAGATAATAATAATAGCACTTACTTGGCCCGTTGTACGCTGTTACGTAAGCCGAAGAATAACAGCAAACAATCGAAACATCCTCGCTCTACTGATTGTTATTCAACCGTAAATGATTGACAGGCCACGCAGTTACCGTTCTATCCCATTCAGTTTTCCATGCTTTCACATTGTAAAGTGCATCGATATCGCTAAACGAATAATTGTCGTTTATAGCTTTACCACCACGGCCATCTCACTTTCATTAGTCGTTAGAACATTTAGAAGTGAACTCGTATTTGAAACCTAGTCTGTAATCATTGCCGTGTCATGCTGGTAGCGTCCTTCATTCGTAGTTATATCGTTGACTGATGTAGTGTCTATTGTACCCTAAAGCTTTTACCAACCAGGGGGGCCCTTGTAGCGTACCGCTCCATGAATGACCTATAATTACCCTCGCTGATTACTGATTATGTTACTGCTACGTCTCCTGTGTTGTACTCTTTTAGGCAGTCGGCTTTTAGTCACCGTCGGAGGTGCAGTCGCTTTTTATTCTCCGTCGGACGAGCATCGTCATGTTTTAGTTGTTTTATTAAAAGAGCAATGCTGGCGTGTCTACTATGACTTATCGAGCCGCGGACCAAGAAGAACGCGCGCCCACGACCAGAGCACGCTATACATATAACGTTTTAGGCCATGTAACATGCGACTCCATGAAGTGTGCCAGAACGATCAGCAGCGAGAAAACCTTGGCCGAAAAGGACTGCCCTTACGCTGACCGAAAACTTCGTTATGTATATTCAAAATACACATGGGTATAATTGACCATAGGCGCCTAAATGACTGGCGCCGAGTGTTCCTGTCTTGGCAATCTGAACGTTACGAGACAAATAGGCTACCATCCCGCAGGGAAGAATTATATGCCAGTGAAGAACTACCAATTTGAAATCGTGTGCATCTTTTAGTTTAGTATGTTTGGGCGATTCTATATTTCTTGATATAGCAGACTGGAGCTCACGAAATAACAACTAACATCATGTATGTATGGTTATGGCTCTTACCGTCACGTATGACTTGTGTTCATGCTGACAAAGACTTTTGTTTCAACTCACTATAGTTGAAGGTAGTGACAAGCGCACGTTTCGGTTTAGTCTTTTGTTCATTTATTTACAGCTTAATCATTTATTTCAGTATAAAACTCACTTATAAATGCATAATTGTACAATGTAACGAAGTCGTACCAACGGGTCCGCCCGTCCGAATATGTTTAATTATTATTTACGTGCCCTACAGTTTCCAAAACACCTCACTCAGCTCTACCGGTAAATCTGATTACGTCAGCAGAGAGGACAAGTAATTGATAACAATATATGTGCAATTCCCGGTCTTATTGACCTATTTTATTTTGAATTATCGAAAATTTTCGCGCTCCACGTTGGCTCACTAAACGGGGATCCTGATTTCGTGGCAGAAGCGAACAACGCCACGGGGGGTCGGTTTATCACCCAATGGGAGCTCAAGACCCAAGTGTTTTGAGGGGCCTGACGAAGTGCTGTTTCGTTCCTGCCAACGGGTATAGCCGTATAGGCCCGAAGATATTAAATTATTATTGAGTGGTCCTACCTTTTCAAGCACAACTCACTCGGCTCAACCGGTCAATCTGATTACGTGAACAGAGAGAGGATAAAGATTGATACCAATGTATATGCAATTCCCGATTATATTGACCGATTCAATCATGAATTTTAAAAATTTTCCGCGCTTCGCGCGATTAGTCGAGAGAAGCTGCCTAAAACGGACACCCGATTTAGATGACAAATAGCGGTAAACAGCCATCCGGCCTGTTTGTCTGGGGCCTTCGAAGTTCTGTTTATCACCCTATGGGGGGCCCAAGAGAAACGTTTTTTGGGGGGGAGGGGGCTGACGAAGTGCTGTTACGGCCCTGGGTATTGATAACTAATTTACGGATAGATGTGCAATAAGTGACTCATGATTGAATACGCCGAGATGCGTACTGCTTAGCTGGCAAAAACAGCATAATTGGTAGTCCTATAGCTCGCGACCCAAGCGTCCGAATAATTTGATATGTCGGTGTTTATCAAAAGCAAGTGTCGCACTGATTCCAAAAATACGAATTGAAATCTCGCCAGGGCAATAAAACTACTCCGAAATAGCCGGCAAAGGTTGATTGTTCTGAACAACGGGAGCGCGGCAACACAATGGCCAATGGCGTCAAGCGAATGTTCAGAACAATGCCAATTTTCATATTTTGGTGACTATTTTGGGTTCCTTTCATTGCCATGGTATTCGTGCGGCCCCGGCCGTACTCTGAAATTCTAAATTTGGCCCTGCCACCGAAAAAGGATGGGAACCACTGCTATAGATAACTAACCTACGGATAGATACGCAAGACCGGTCGTCACGCTTGTTTTCCCCGAGAGAATTAGTCCTACTGCTCAGCAATCTGAACGCAACATAATCGCTAATCCCACAGCTCGACCCGAGCGCTCAAATCAGGTATAACGTTTATCTTATTTGAAGGCAACTGTTGCACTGATTCTGAAGAGGACAGATTCGCAATAGGCAGCTGGCAATGATCAGTCATAATGTGAGCATCCCAACCATCTTGATATCTCTCTTCCATTTATTTGATTTATAAGAGAAACCTTTCACCTCGTCCCTTAATCATATTTCCCTGGTTTTTGGGAAGCGATGATACTGAATCTTTATGCTAATGCTTATCCTTGATCCAAGAACTTACGTGAACATCACCTCCACGTTATCCCCATAGTTTCTTTTTCAGTCCTCTCAACACAAGTCAAAACCTTCGTTATTTAGCTGATCTCGAGTGAAAGGCGTTGGTTCACTCTGTATTCGTAATAATGTTGAGGAGTCGGAGTGGATTTCTTTTCTGCAGCAGTGGTTCTCAACCTTTTTGTCTCCGTGGACCCTTTTCGGACCGTCACAGACCCTCGCCGACCCTCTCAAGTTTTCCTTCAAAATTAGCTCAATATCGTGCAACCGTCATCTGTCTTGTACAAATATATTAATTACAGGCTAGTGATAAACACCAGGGTTGTAATGACTCGACTCGAGTCATATTCGAGTCACGATTTTCTGATGATTCGACTTGACTCAACTCATTTTGAAAAAAATACGGAAATGACTCGACTCGACTCGAGTCAATCTGTTTATTGACTCGACTTGGACTCGAGTCTTCATATTTGATATCGGCGACAATGTGGTGTGAGTGGAGTCAAGCAATCTGGTACCTAAATTATATTCACTGATACGTTCAAGAAAACATAATCACTCCATAACTACTGTGGGCCAAGTGCAACACAATTTCTGGGCTTTACTTTACTTTAATGAATATTAAATGTTGTTACTCCGTGAAAACAGGCCCGAAATTCCTCAGGCTGTCTTTCGTATTGGGGGATTAAATTACTTTTACTTGACAGACTGAAAATAGCGAAAAGTAAGTACCGTAATTTTCCATGTATAATGCGCACAATTTTACCGATTTTTGCCGTAAAATAGGGGGGTGCGTATTATACATGGGAATAACAACACTTGGAAAAAATCTCCCTCGATAAAAAACTTGAAATGATACCTTTCTTCATGTTTGTTTCCTATCCCGCATCACTTTCAGCCATCGCGCCCAGTAATTCGTATTATCAGTGTAACGAGCTGCCAATTAGCGAGAAGCGTGATACCAATTAACGAGCAGCACAGCACGCGGTCTCCTGCTGAGTTAGTTTACCGTTTGTACGCGAGCGAAATTAGTTCGCTGAGCACGAGCGCGACAAACCTAGCTAATTCATCGCATCAACGACAGGCTTTAACAATCGCATATACAACAGGCCATGTGCGCAAGATATAATCGCTTGCGTAATTAGTCGCATCTCCAACAGACCTGGTGCGCACGACACAACCATTGGCCTGAGCAATCGCATCTGTGATAGGCTTCGTGCGCAAGATGTCGCGTCGCCGGCCTATACAATCGCGACGCCAGCCTCGCAGGCTTTGGCTGCTATCTACGATCGCTAGGAGACAATTCCGTTAATTGTATAATGATTAGTAATCGCATCTGTAATAGACCCCGTGCTCAAGATGTCGTGTCGCTGGCCTGAACTATCGCGTCGCCAGCCGCACAGACTTTAGTTGCTATCTACTATCTTTTAGAAATAATGCCGTTAATTGCATAATGATTGGCGATCGTTATGTCATGATTGTTGAACAGTGTCATCGCATAACAGAACGACATCGTATAGTAAAACAGCTATTCCTGTACTGCGAATGCTGGATGCGTACTATACATGGGTACAGGCATTTTCCCAGAATTTACACGCCATTTTAAGCGTGCGTATTACACGTGGGGCGCACTATACTTGGAAAATTACGATAAGTTGATCACAAAATTTTACGAAGTAGAAGCATAACTCGAGAAAATCAGATCTACTTGAGTAAGTACCAGAAGTAGATGAAAACTACTTGAGTACATCCAAAAAGTAGAAGTAATTCGTTACTGACCACCACTGGCAGAATTGCTCAAGGATTGGCATCTGCAGCATTTTAGCTGCCATCGCTTCCTTCAGTTTGTCAGGAATCTTTGGATTAGCCGAGAACATTGTAAGTAGGCTACTACCGTTTCCTCAGTGAAATACTGTAGCAGGTGATGTTGTCACATCTTCTTATATGCCACATCAGTAACAGTGAAATCGCATGATGAAAAGATTTTCATGTCATGGAGAATTTTGAGATCATCACACTGTGCGTCACATGCAATACCAGTTTTCAACTAAGCTCAGACATAACACAAGGCAATGAATGTTTTGATTCGTTCTAACATTTTAATGAACTCTTCAGAATAGCCCACTTTCTCACGACACGTGAATATTTTTTGACAGTACAGCACTTGACTCATCCATCTAGCACTATGAGTAGCACCAGGCTTGCGAAAACGATGATCAACATATTGGTCATCTAAAATCGCCATGGTGCCTGTTGCACATTCTCTGTAGTCCTTTCATTCCCGGCGATGCCAGTCCTAGTTTTCCTATCATCACGGTATAATATGGTAACATTGTTCCAGCTACATATATTACGTTGTAACCACTTCAGGTATTATTCTTCTGAACAAATTATTCCAGACCAGAAAATATTTACTGGACCGTCCAAATTCTTCGTGGTTTCGCGTTGCAGCTCAACGTAACTTCAGGTATGTCAGGCGTAGACATAACTACGGCATGTACACCTAAAATATCGTGGCGATTTCTCCGCCCTACTAGCGGTGAGCTTGATTGTTATATTATAGATAACTAACCTACGGATAGATGCGCAGGACGTAATTTACGGTCTGAGAC
>KE605016.1:817-18456 GCA_000444245.1 Botryllus schlosseri
TGCAACATAGGGGACTAATGAGTAGTGGCTCACTCAAAGATGCACCACAGCATTAATAACTTCTCCAAGTTTTTGAAGATTCCCCCTGCATAAACTCCACCGGTGAATCTGATCACATGGGCCGAGAAAGGATGAATATTTGATAATAACATGTGAAGCTATACTAATATTAAATGACGAAATTCACTCATGAACATGAAAAAATTTTCGCGCTTCGCGCGACTGCAGTGCGGTTCCCTGTCGCTATTCACAACATGACTATATTCACGATCTCGATGCCCATAGTAAGCCGATATGAGAAAATAGATTTGACCGGAGTGTACCAGCAATGGACATGGTTAGTTTAACGTGGATATTTGGCCCCAGTTCAGTTATTACCACTATATATTCACCGGAATGCGGCCGCGGGCTACGTGAGTAATCAAAATGCGGCCGTGAATAGCAAAATGGTGGGCCAACCCTGTTGTAGTAGATACAGAGGTGTTGTCAGGTATCGTGCGCAGCTCATAGTTCAACTATAATGAAATTGATGAGCATGGTATTTTTTGTTGTATTTGTGTTTGTTCAATAAAATATTATTCATTTTTTGGTTACTATGCCCATCGCCCATGTAAGAGAGCACAGCATTGTACTTGCGTAGAGTTATCATACGCTGCGTTGGCTATGTTAATCTCGATATTAGAGTCATGCGGCCCGCGGCCTCTAAGAATTTTGAAAAGTGGCCCGCGACCCATTTTGAGTTGGCGACCCCTGTCCTATATCCTAGGCTTACCATATTTTGATATTTGGGAAATCTAAAAAGAGGAGAAATTTGAGACTTGCAAAACCGGAGAAGAATTCTCAAAAACCGGTGAATTTTTCCCACTTTGTGATCGGTTGACTAAAAAAAAAACGTCATCTTTCCGCCCAGAGCTCAAAATACCGTTTTTCTATCCCCATTGCTAGGTGGATGACTAGAAAAAAAGGTCATATTTTCGCTCAGAGCTCAAATTACTGTTTTTCTATCCGCATTGCTAGGTAGATGACTAAAAAAAAAAGGTCATCTTTTCGCTCTGAGCTTAAATCATCGTTTTTCGCTCCGAAATACCCGCCGGAGCGTCACTTCTGTGCTAATTTACGGCATATAACTCGCAATTTGCTCTAAATCTGAACTACATTTTCATAAAAGAGGACAAAATCTCAAAAAAAGAGGACAAAAGGGCGTCCTCCGAGGACACTTTCAAAAAAGTCGAAAAAGAGGACAAATCCTCTTAAAAGAGGACGTATGGTAACCCTACTTTAGTGTATGTTGTTAATTCGTGACCTCCGGTTTGTTATATAGTCAAACGATATTGCAGTGGCTCAAGCGCAGCAGACTAGAAGAAAAACTTTCATGAGACGCACAAACTAATTGTCATGTCTTTATATCTGACTGCATGTCTAGCAACTCAAGTTGTAAATTACCATGGCCAGTGACCACATTAACTACAATAGGACATGAAAACATTTTCATCATGGGGAAAAAAGCATTCATTCCGTCAATGCGGCCGTTGAACTTAACAATCCAGTCGAATGATCCATTGGTTTGATGGTCAGATAGCGTTGTAAAACGTGTTGCAACATCACCTGCACTTAATTAAGTCTGATGATAAGCAGACTTAAATTTGAGTGACGATCCAAACGCATTTGAGTGTGAGCATACTTTTTGACGTGAGTTGAGTAACGAAATCGTTGCTGAGTAGAGAATCGCTACTCCACAGCAAAGGAATTGGTCTCCATGCTTAATTATAAACTCCAGATTCCAAGCCAAGCAAGTGTAATTTTTGAATTCATTTTTTTTGTTCCAAATTGATTTTATAATATTTTTGTTGGATTTTCCAACGTCAATGGGAGCCGCAAGTAGGCTAGATCGGAGCCGCGGTTGGGAATCACTGATCTAGAGATGATTTTCAAGTTAATTAGATCTCTCGAAAATACTCCATAACTTATGTTGGTTTACGAAATATTTTTTGAGTCCTCTTCGAGCTCGCTCCCCACCCTATTGGGAAATTTAGGGTGCGGCAATTATGGCCCTGGCAAAAATGCAAATCCTTGGGCGCGATAAATTGAACTCTATAAAAATGGGCAATGTGTACATTATGACGTAACAAGCGTTTGTTATCTCATTAGGCCTCTTCAGCGCAATCCATATATTGTCTTCCAACATAGCTTCCAAGATGCAAAATAAATGTAATCGTGAGTAATCGTGTAATCGTGTAATCGTAATCGTAATCGACTACTGTCTGATTTTGCTGTAATCGTAATCGTAATCGCGTCATTCAGAAGTAATCGTAATCGCAATCGATTACAATCATGAAGTAATCACCCCATGTCTGGTATTTACCATGCATGCTGCAAGGCGACATGTATAGGTAACGGTATCAAAGCTATATAACAATCAATGATAATAATAATCAATAACAATAATAATCATTGTGCAAAATCGCAGTAATTTCATCAGACTTAGTGACATCTTCCAGGTCAGACGAGGGCAATTATTTTTCCCGGTGGCCCAAATGTGAAGCAGAAAATACGTTGGCGGGCCGAGACAAAAGTTTTTACTAAATTTTGAGGCGTGCAGTTTAGTTCTAAATTGAAAGCAGTGTATTACATTGTTAATACACGCTGTTAAATAGATATGTTAATACTAGGCTGCGACCCTAGCTCTGTGTGGCTAGGTAATTAGACTTGCTACCGGTAGCCTTTCCGCATCACCGTTTATTTTACTGTATGATTTTTTCCATAATGCCGACTCATATTATATCCTTAAATACGGAGACTTGCTCGGTCCTTATTATAAAATAGAGGTCCTTATCATAAAATAGGAAGGCCAGTGCACGGCTGACTTCAGTAAACAAATATTTAGTGCTCCAAATCTTGTTGAAATGCCACCCTTCAGCCTCATTTCATTGCTTGACATGCAGGACTGTGAAATCGATAAATTTTGTCATCAACCCCAACTCCGACTCCAGATTTTTTCAATATACCGACTCCAACTCCGACTCCGATTCTGACTCTCGAGTCTTTAAACGCACCGACTATGGCTATTTTCCTCACAGAACTCCGACTCCAACTCCTACTCTAACAGGTCTACATATTTAGTTCGAAAATTATATGCAACACGTACGGTTAAACGGCTTTCATATAAACATTAAATATATGCAAACATGATGAACCCAATTGTTTCATTATAGCCACAGCTCGAAATATTCACTGTGCAATTAACATGAAAGTATTCATTTCGAGATATCCTTCCTTTTTTCATATGTTATAAGTTTTTATAATGTTCATAGACAAGCCACGGATACTCTAATATGTATGAATCATACAAACATGATATATCCTGTATAATTATAATGTGGACGAAAACAATAAAAGTGTAGCTCTTGTGTATGAGTCAGCCCCGAATATACAGAGATGTACACATTTTTCTAAGTACACCTGCACACTACACTGATGACAAGCATGGGCCACTCAGAGTCGCGTCGCGGGAAGCATATGTCCCGCGGGTTGCACAATGACCAATGTCATTGACCATGTCTGTTCTATGCGAAGTTCTGTCAGCAGTCGCCCTTGCTGAACCCAATATGAAACGTCAGATGGTTCTTTGGATTCATTATATTTCAAACTTGCAGTTTTATATTTACAATCATGGCATTCCTGTTTAGAAATTTGTTTGTGGTCGGGTTTTCGGTGTTCATGGGTCTAATGGTGCCGGTCTGGGTAAGCGACAACGAAAACCTGATCGATACCGGAGTAACGGAACTGAATCAAATTGTTATTGTGTTGCTGGAAACGTCGATATTTGTTGGGGGAGTGTTTGCTGCATTCTTTGATAATACATTACCAGGTACTGTACGAAATTGATCAAGAGAATCGTTGTTGGGCATACATCTATGTGCAGATCTGTGCAGATTTTTGGTCAACTCTCATCAGTACATGTACACTAGATATAAATCGCTAGGCTTTGTGCCTGATATGAGACATACCGATGGACTGCAATAATAATAAGAATAAATGAAAACAAAAGTTCACGCATGCACCCTTGTAGTTGCAGTCCTATACTTTCCGATATTTTCATGTGATTAACAATTTATATCGTCACAATCTAAATCGCTATTATGTATCAAAACCGGCATATCTTCCAGGTACCTTGGAACAACGGGGGATGAAAGAATGGCAAAAGCAAACCACAGATAAATTAGGATCAGAATCTAGTTTCGAGTGTAAGTCGCAATCTGCTGAAGTTTACGAGTTACCATTTTCAACAAATTGGAGGTAAGTTTCGCTAGCGTGTTTTGAAGGCGAGCTTCAATAGTGGTTAGATGCTTCATGGCGGGACCGCTGTGAAAACTCCGTTCGCGTTGTCATTTGGTATCAGAGCCTTGATAATTCGGAGATTTGTGTTCACCATGAAATTAGATTCTAATCTATATATAAAGGTCATCACTTCGGCCTTTTTTGTGCGCGACACCGGTTTTTCTGTGCGCGGCGACTTGTGTGGCGACTTTGTCGCAGTTTAGAGGGAACATTGGTTGTGATTGGCATCTAAACAATTGCACCAACCGTACTACTTCAATACATTATCCTGACTGCTCTTTTAATTTAGATTCTCCAAGTACATTCCAATTCTGCCAGAATGTGACAAGAATCAATCGGAATGTTGCTAGAATGCACTCGGATTAAACTCACAGAAGAAATTCCAGCACGGAAATATCAAAACCATGCGAAGACTCAAATATTTAACAGTTTTTATTCCGTATTCAGAATTTCCGATACTTGTTCTGCACAACATTACCTATAAGTCGCGTATTCCTTTTACTATTGAATTGAATTACACGTGACGCAATATGCTAAGATTATAATATGCAATATCACATAAGCTTAGCCTATATATTAGTAAATGGTAGGATAAGTCTTTTTAGTAATCCCTTTGCTTGATCACACACAGCCTGTGCGGAGTTAATCGGTCCATATTTTATCGAGTAGTACGTGATTACCCCCGTCACCAGCGTCACTTTAATTAGCGAATAGACAGTTTCATTCCATAACTGAATGGCTATTGGATGATCATGAAGCTCGTACGCTAAGCTAGATCGAACATTTTTGTGCGGAAATGAACATTCGGGAATAGGCAGTCCCAGAAATTCGCAAAGAGGTTTCCATCCTTCGGAGCACTTATAGACTAGGAGCAGGTCTTTGGGAGCGGTCTGTAGGAAAAATATATAAGCGGAAATGAACATGTACAATATTTTACGCATTATTGTAAATACGGGTCGTTGTGGACTACTTTTGAATCCAATGTTTCAAAAACGCGCCCAGGGGCGGATCGACAAATTTCCTCGTTCGACCCCAATCCTGTTTCCGGCTTCGATCCGACTCCGGCCGTATCAAAAAAGGGATGATATTGACTCAGGTCAAAAATAAAAAAGAGTCCTACCACTATTCACCCCGGGTCTGATCAAATGTTACCCCATAGTACTCTGAGCCGACTCTGGCCTTACCACCGAAAGTATGCGAACCGGCTTCGCCTAAAAATAAATGTGTAGTCCTCGGATTACCGTGCCCCGCACTAATACCTATAATAGTAACCTCAATCTACATTCTTCGCAAGTAAACGAATCAATTGCATAAATATTTTGCCATCTGATGTATTTGCGTGGATTTGAATTAAGACGGCAGTGGGATAATGAAATCTCAGTATACAATTAAGGAGCATCAACGTGTTAATAGTTTTGTCAAAATTCACTAGTTTCGCTTGATTACGATAGTTATCTCGAGTGGCAGGGGTTCTTAAACCTTTTTTTATCGCGAATCCTTTCAAATTTTGTCGGTGGTTGCGCTTGCGCGTCCCGTAAAATTTCATAAGATAATAACTGGAAGGTATTCAATGATAATAATCAATTTAGGGATGGTGTGAACGTGGGGTTCACGTTCGCGTTCTGTGTGCGAACCTCAGAAATTTAGAGGTTCACGTTCACAAACGAACCTTGGAAGGTTCTGCACCGTGAACCTTTTTCATATATTACAAATTTCACTTCACTATAACATCTTTGATTCAAATTTATTGCATTTCAACAGCGGGCTGTACTATGCATGGCGCTGGCAGCATAAAAATCAGCAATCAACAATTAACGCTAAATGAGCATGCACCTTGACAATCTCAATAATTTTACTTGATCTGTTACAAAAGATTGCTCGAAAAATCCAGCTTTCCGTTTGTGAATATTTAATGAGTCTGTTCTGTGAGCTTGACCCGCAATGACACGACACCAGCGGAGAAATACACTACATGTATTCAGCGAATGATGCTTTTGCATCCAATCAATGGAATTGATATCGTTGTCTGATTTTAAAAAAATCTAGCAGGTGTACGGGGTTAGTCTTGACTTGATATGTTTATTGTATCATTAAAACAAAATCGGTGCGATTGGGGTGTTGGCTATTGCTGTTTAACTTGTTAATGGGGTAATATAGGTAGCAAGTATGGAAACCCGTTTTACACTCTGCGCAATATCAACGTCGCAATACTCAGATGCCGGCTGCATTGTCCGGTCTGGCCTGGGCCGTTAAGGCGTAAGAATATTTTCCTTTGCAAGTCCTATTGTCGAAATTGTAGGCAAAGCGACGGAAGATATTGATTTTATGGAATTATTATATCATATGATTGCACCAATTAATACATTCACACCATTCCTAAAATCATATCAACCTTGACTCTATTATGTTATATTCCATACCTAAAATGATGCCGAATAATGACAAGATAAGGTAATCTTGAAGAAAATCTGGTCTTGTAGTTTGTTGATGACGTATTGACCTTTCATGGACCCCTCAAAACTAGTTCGCGGACGGGGACCGTGGACCGCATAGTTTAAAAGCCCCTGTCGTACGACACGGTCGCGTGAACCGCAAAAAGTTATTCGCGAGCTTGGGTCAGTATAGCGTCTGTTTGTAGCATGATAGACGTTGTAATTCACTTTCTGATTTCGCAAATCGTTTCACGATACACTGAAATATGTTCGGAATGAGGCGCACTGAAATCATCCAGGTCATGGGCAGAAAACGATCTACATTTGTTAAGAATAAATAAATTTGTAAATAAATAAATAAGTATATAGATCGCAATCTGGAACTCCTATCTAATTATGCCAATATTCTTTTACTTGATTGTTTCATACGCTCAGTGACTTAGTTCTGCAAACGGAGTTTGGAGGCTTCTAAAGGTTTATCTACTAAGAAAACTCACCTCCTGGTAACAGATCTCACTCTATCGATATATCTTACTCACCGACATAACGTATGCGTTGTGAGACCGATATCCCTTTTTAGCCAATTGTGCATTCCTCTCTGGGTTCTTGAAGAAAGGCTGTACGAAAGGACAACCGAGCACCAGAATACCTAAGAAATTAATCTTAGTATTATTATACGCGTATAATTATATAATTATCTGGTTATCATAATAATTACTATGGAGTTGGCATGGACTCTCCGTTCGCTTCCGTGTGTTCGGTATACAGATCCTGATAATTAAGAGGGTCGAGTACGACAGCGAAACTTAGCAGGTTCCATACAACAAGAAAGGGCGAGATCACATCATGTGCCGACTCCATGCACATGATAATTTTGAAGCTTATTTACCAAGTCATCCGGCAAAAGCATTAAAAAAAGCTGTGGTTTTGAACCTCTTTCGGTTTGCAGGAGCTTCCAGGACCTTTGAGTATACTTTTAAAAACGATTTCTGTCAGGAAGCATTTTAATCGCGGAGCGACGCTGAATTTTAGATAGATGTTATGGATAGTTCTGATAAATACCTAGCAATATAAATATAAAAGAGGTGGTCTTGTACAAAACCCCACAACATATTTGGCCAGAAATGGCGTTAGTGCACTAGTAGACATCTAGCGAGGTAAAGGAGTTGTCTTCTTGATGACAACGAGAGATCACATATAGGCTACTTTCAACTGCATTATCGAGATGCTTTGACGATGGAGATGCGATACGACCTTTGAGCAAGGTCATCTACTCTGCACCACCGCATTTCTCCTCCATGCTATATCCGTGGATGCTGAGCGCCTGTAGCTGGATAGCCGCGGATACCAGTTTTTGATTCTTTGGTCTGACCCGGCCGGGGATTGAAACGGACCAAAAAGCCGGACGCATCAATATCTCGCTAGGATGGCGTAATGCGGGGACCTGTGGAGCAAGCTTTCGAGCTAACTGGTCTGAAACTGCCAGAAATATTCAGCAGCAACCGATTCATCAAAAATGTGTTATTGAGCATTTCTTTTTGTGGACTAATCTTCGGCTGGTTTGTGCGGATCAAATGTTTGCAAAAATGAAGGCGCGGGTGGTTGCCAACAAGGTTGAAAAGCACACTAATGCAGTGGATCATAGCCGTGGTACACCAGATTAAATAATAAGCACCCAGAAACCTGTCCAGGTTAATGGTCCTTCTATAAAGGATCAACTTTGGTGTTCACACGGGCTCGCGGCATCGATATATGGGAATATATCATGCGTGATCTGAAATTTGGTCAAGTCATATTAGGCATGCTATGGAAGCACAATCGATCGACCTGTTATACATCCGCTGGTCAGCATTTGTTGAAAGGACGGCTTAGCGTTCGAAATAAGTACGATGGTGTTACCTGTCAAATCCAGTATTTTCCTATGGGCTCTTCTGCATGTTGGACTTAACAGCGCTGAAAGTTTCGCGAAAAAGCCATCGTTCGTTTTCAACTGAGTCAACATACTGTTCCACCAAATATCCTCATTTTCTCGCAGAGTAAGAATGATCTAGAAAATAACATAGATATAACGAAGTTGGTTGAGAAAATTTCAAGCGGTTGTTTGAGCTTGTGCAGGTTCTGAAGTCAATCAATATGATTAATATTTTTTCTGTTGGGGTTGGTTATGAAATCCCGACGGGGCGGGCGTTTTCACAGGCATATATATAATAGGATGGTGGGAAGGTTCTGTTCACGTTTGTGTTCGGAAGGCAAACCTCGATAATTCAAAAGTCGTGTTGGCAAATTACCCTTGGAAGGTTCAACACACATGTTTTGTGGAATAGCATAATTTTACAGTAATCCTAACACAGGGTGGCCATACGTCCACTTTTAAGGGGATTTGTGCTCTCTATCGACTTTTGTGAAAGTGTCCTCGGCGGACGCCGAAATGATGAACTCTTTTTTGATAATTTGTTCTATCGTTTGAAATTTTTGTTAAATGTTAAAATGTAAATTGGCCTGAGATATAGGGAATAAGCGTTCAAGTGACGGTCCGGCGTGCTTTTCGGGACTTGAGCCAGAAAAATGACCTTTTTATTAGTGAACCAACCACAAAATGGGGAACAATTTACCACTTTTTCCCGATCTGAAAATTTTCAAGAAGTGTCATCTTCTCAGATTCCCAAAATATGGTAACCCTATCCTAACATAAAAATCTTTTGAATTGCAGCTTCCTATAGTACTCCCTGCATCACGATGACAACAGGAACGATAATCATCCAGCACAAGACAAAGCCAAACATAGCCTAAAATGTTACTGATTCAAAGAAACTTTGCTTGAAATATCCTAATATGTCGGTTGATTCACCTCTGACAAAACGCTACGGTTGAAACGGGCTAGACTAGAGCGAGCTCATGAGCTTATATTCCCGCACATAGTTTGTCATTCCTGATGATATGAAGTCATAAATAATGTTCGATTGCGTACTTCAAATTTGTTTCTGGGCTCAGCAGATTCTCAAAATATTCTCACAATACTGGGTGCGAATAATGGGTCTTTGTGGTCCGAAAACTAACCCTGAATATATTAAAATGCGACCCAGTCGCGAATGATCATGATAGGACATTTCATTGCTCAAGTCACATCGTCATGCATGATATCTCCCGAGTGAAACCAATGGCACTCTGATTAATGTACTTGTCCGGCAATATCTGTTACGGACAGGTACACACAGATACACACAGAAAGGCAAAAAGTGATTTGTGTTTGAATTCTCATTGTGATATCGCCTCATATGTTCGTACGTTAGTGCATGTTCCCATTAACCATAACTACGAGATATGTTGCGAGAGTACCGTTCCGGTACCGATTATGTTTTATTTCCTTATCATAACTATTAGAGCGGGGCACGGATAGCATGGATGGACTGGATATCTGCAAGATATTTTTTTTAATTTTTTGCCAGAGCCGGATCGGAGACGGGCTCACACTTTTGCTGGCAGATCTGGATTCGTTCTTTTCCTTCGGGAGTAGTGAGCAGGATTTAGCCAGATCCTGGGGGATAATTAGCGTGAAATTTTTGGCCGGGCCAGGATTTATGCTTTTTTCTTATACGCCCGGAGTCGGATCGGAACCGGATTCCATTTTGAATAGGGCTATCATGTGTCCTCTTTTGGGAGGATTTGTCCTATTTTTTTCCAGGAAATCGAAAACGTCCTTCGAGGACGCCTAAATGTCCTCCATTTTGGAAATGAGTCCTTCTTTATAGCTTTGACAGCCAGGGTAATGGGCAGGCTGAACCCGAAAACGCCAAGAATTACGCAAAATCTGTTATGTCGACGTTCGGGCGGGTCATTCGGGGGTAGGACTGAAAAAGGGACTTTTTAGTCAACACCACAGCAGTATCGTTATCGTTAAAAAGTGGGTAATTCTGGAGTCGAGTCGGAAAGATGACCTTTTTAGTCACCACAACAAAATTTCCAGTGCAAATTTTAGAATTAAAAACTATACCCTATCTCGTATGTCCCTGGTCAAATGCTATTGTCCCCTTCCTTAGTCATCCGTGATGGATATATCGCTCACCTTTGCATCAGGAAAGGCCTTATGTATCTCGTCCCAGAAAAAGCAAGCGGGTACATCGACTACTGCGTCGACATCTTGATACATGCGGCGGAAATCTTCGGTTGACCATCCTTTGTGCAATATGTCTACGTAATCATCTTGCTTTAGCACGATGTGCTCCAAGACATCGTCTACGACGAAACCAAGCTGCGCTAACGCGGTGTTCATCGACTTGGTCCCTGTTTTCGGCAGGCCGGCGACGATTACCTTCATATCGGCACTCCGCGCGATCCTCACAGATCCAATGTAATATCGGTATCTCCGCTACTCGGTAGTACGATGATACTGTACAATGTTTCAGAACTGCAAGCAGTGGCGGTACTAAAGCCCGAATGAAGTGAAGCGAATAACACGAGGCGCCTGTAGCAATATCAACAAATCGATCATGCCGAATCCTAACATTTATGTTGACTTAGTATAGTGCTGTAGAAATCGCAATTATGCAACTATATGAACTCGTCAACCTCCGTCAATCAAGACTATAGCAACGTATATAGGTATTTTGGAACGATTTCTATCTATATCAGTGGTTCCTGACCTTTTTGTTGTCCCCATTAGACAAATTATTAATTCTGCGGACCTCGGCCTAAATTTTGCCTGAATCTCAATTAGCATACTATCGACTATTGTGATAAACTGATAATGATGATACTTGGCTATTCTGTACTGCAGGGGTTCCCAAACTTTTTATGGTCGCGACGTCAAATTTCGATTTGAAAATGTTCCACGACTCCGGCTCTAAATTTGGCGTGCTGATACTAAAATCTGTTCGACTCTTTCGCCCAAACCTATTCACGGCATACATAGGGAAAGCTGGCGACTATGTGTGTAGTAATAGAAATTATATCGTCCACCTTCGCCTCTCGTCGAGTTCGTCCTGGCCAGCAATGCTTTGATTTGAACAAATTTTCCTTAAGGTACTCGATTTGCGACTGGTAATACGATATTTCTGTCGTGGCGCACCAGACCGATAAGGTGACAAGCGCCACAATGTCCCATTTTCAAAATAAATTTTAATAATAATAATATCGTCCACCTCCGTCCATCGATTAAGAAACTAAATCAATACTATATAGCAACGTATTATGGTCTCTTGGAACTATTTCTATCTATATCCAATCGAGGTAGTCGAGTATTGTTACGTGAAATTCTGCATCACACGAAATACAGATAACGAACTTATTCGACCGCGCCATGCGCATGTGTCTTTTGTATGTATTTGTTACCACGTAGCGCTACCAGTCACTTGTAATTTTCCCGGAAGGAGAAATTACCGTCCTGCTGGTTTCTATGCTCCCGACACTTTAATCTTCAAAATAAGGGCCAGCAGACACCAACCTTACGTTATAGTAGGTGGCGCTTTAAAATGACGCTTCGACTCGTCTATTTTGAATTATGAACTGAACTATTCAGAAATGATCCGCCGAAAGCATCCACCTAATTGAAAATCTTCTAATAGTCGTTGGTATTTAATTTTCGTCCCCGCGACCCAAGAAGATAGGCAAACGAACCCATCAGGGTGGCGACCCCTAGTTTCGGAACCCCTGTGCTGTACTGTGTCAAATTGACCGAACGAACAAAAGTTGTATACGCCATTGGTATAAAAATGAATGAACAATTGACACATTACTAAAATAAAGAAACATCTGCACAGCAGGGAAAGAGGGTCATAGATTTTTAGCATGAGTTGCGCCTCGCACTGTTAGGACTTAAATAAAAGGCCATTGCTGCCTTTTCTGAACTAACCCGCATGATTTCTATTACGTAATAGACGAGGCAATCCTGATTTGTCTGTAATCGACATGTGCTGTGGTAGATGTAGTATTGTTGACTGTAGGGTCAATGTACAGTACATTGTACAGTTGTACAATGTACGCACTGTATGCTACGGAATCCAAATCGGCCTGGTGTAAATAATTACCATTGTAGTCGACAAACACCATGATTACCACAAACAACAACAAGGCTGTACGCAAGAAGTATCATTTTATCGCATACCGGTAGTGTTTATACTCGCATGTTTGAGCTTGACACGTGCGCTTTTAAAGAGAGTAATGAAAGTAATAAGATCGCTTTTCATTCCCCCAAAAATTCATCAAGGCAATCACGGACCCCAAATGCCTTCTCGCGTACCCCCAAGGGGTCCGTGTAGGCCTACCCATGGTTAGGAACCACTGATCTATATACAACCGAAGTAGTAGAGTAGGCCTACTGCCGCGGCTATTCGACCGCGCCGCGCGTGTGTCCAGGTATATTATAATTATACTGTTAAAGCAGAAATTCCGAATTTCCGCTTTATTGATTTCTACGCTCCCAGCCGTTATTTGCCTGGTGCAGGGGTCAGTAACCTTGGGCCAGCAAGCAGTTTTGTAACAGGCTCGCAATAATAAACTATTGACGGTTCTTGGTGTAGGTTACTTTTTGATGCTGAATCCAAAACTGTTATCCGTTTTCTTCAATCCGGTCAAGTTTTTTGGCAAATTGCATTAGAATTTTCGAAAACTGCAGATTTCAGCGTTATGCGATTAAGATTTGTGACGTCATAAAAAGAATTAAGCAATAAAGTTTCGACGAAAAGCTTAGAAAATATTTCAATTATGACGAAGACCATTCCCTATAGCAGTGGTCGGGAACCTATGGCTCGCGAGCCATATATGGCTCTTTTGGCATAAAGTATGGCTCTTTGCGAAAATTCTAATTTTGTGCATAATTTATCAATATTGCTGCAACTTGTAATTAAATCTTCAGCACGACCAGTATAATTATTCTTGTGGCAGTATAAACATGTCTTTGAGAGGTGAATACAGTGGCGTATTCCGGGCTAGGGGCTCGGACCCCGTTTCAAAATCCTCAAATCTAAGTTGCTGTCTCGCCTCCGCCACGAAATCTCGGATTGCACGATGCGTTGATTGCTCAATGAGAATAGCAGACAAGGCGACGCCTGTATGACAATGCAGTTTTCAAATACACATTGTGTTCCCGATCTACGGCGAGAAATGAACTCCGTGGAAGTGACATTCACAATTACAAATTCAAATTACAAACAACGCCATAGTGATCAACGTTCTTGATTGACAAAGTAGCTTTGTAGTTTCTGTTCAAATGCAGGCGTGTGGCACAACGTTGTGTTACCGCTGAATACTTTGAGAATTGAGAAATCGAATCGGAATCGGTGTGGCTATTACATTCAATTTTTTTTTGAAATATTTTATTCCGCATGAATACATGAAATGAAATATGCGATACGAATAAATATAATCGCGACTTCGGTCTAAGAGCCGTTTCTGGGGTTTTCGAGGTTGTTGATTACGAATATCACATTAGTGATTAGAGATTCGATCTTATACCCCTAAAAAAGTCCAAAATTACTGTATTTACCATTGAATATTTCACTTGGCAAGAAGAAAATCGTAGTTTTTTCTAATTTATACTGCACTTCAATAGATAATAATTGACTATGAAGAACCCTCATGTCGTCTCCATGGGTTATCTCCAAAATAAGGGTCAATCTGAGAAAACTAAGGTCATTTTCGGAATCAGCGCCCTTCAGAACCACCAAACCCACTCTCACTTTGTATGCCTAAAACTATGTGTTGACCAGTGTTATAAATATTATAAATTCTATGATATTTACGATGAATTGCGCTATGCTAATCCCGGCCGTGCCTCACCAATGCCTTACCTCCCCTTTCACATTATATTTTCGAACAATAAATAGGTAAGTTGCGTGATTTTCGTAGTCAAAATGTTCAAAATCTAGTAGACAGGTAAGGCCATATCCTCAAGACGAACCTACGATCTCGTATAACTGACGAAAATCGACGAATTTGCGCTACGATGACGTCACAATTTTTCAATTGTGACGTATTGAATAAAACGTATGGCTCTTTGGAAGTTAAGATGAAAAATATGGGGTCAATATGGCTCTTCGGACAAAAAAGGTTCCCGACCACTGCCCTATAGTATACTGTAAAGATGTTTCAGGTTTAATATCAGTTTCGGGCATAGTCCACAGATCGACAGAACGGTGATTTTTTTTTGCACTCGCCTATAAAGAGTTTGAAGGCAGTACTATACATAATGACATAATGGTTCTGTTGCTGTTGGACAATTGGACATTCAGGGAAGCTCGCTGAATGCTATGAAAACACGAAATTCCTTTTGAAACCTCTTCAGTACAGCGAACACAAATGAAAAATATTTGGTGACTTGAAAATGATTTCGATACTTCTTCACAGGGCCACAGGCCGGTTACACTAAACATCCATTTCTGTGGAACTCGAGGGCTGATGATAACTACTGCACACAAATTTGCTGGCCACTCAGAACAAGTTTTAGACCTGGTTTTGAAAATGTCAAGTATGCTTTCTTATAGTTGATCCACAAAATATTTTGCCACCTCTCGACATTAAACTTGGTCTCATAAAAAGATATACCTGGGCATTTGATAAAGATGGCCCAGCCTTCAAGTTAAAATTAAATTACCCCGTATCTGTGAAGTGAAGCTACGATCAAAGGAGTCTTTGATAGGCCACAGATCTGTGAACTGATCAAAGACGAAGGTTTCACTGCACACAGGGGTGCAGTAGAAAAAAGACCATGGACAGCTTTTCGAGTAGTAATTTAAACTTTCCTGGAAAGCATAGAAACCCTGATCACGAAGCACAGGTCAAAGAGCTGCGTGAAAGCTTTCAAGCCCTTGGAGCCCTGATGTCTGTGAAAATGCACTTTCCGAGTTCTCATTACGATTACTTTCCAGTGAACAGTGGTGATTACAGCAACAAACAAGGAGAGAGATTCAACCAAGACCTTCGCCAGATGGAAGAAATGTATCAAGGATACACGGATGTAAACATGTTTGCAGATTGCTGTTGGTGCTTAAAGAGAGATCCGAACATAACTCCAAACATGGAAGTGGATCTTTAAGCGACATTTATTGTCAGCATCAATCATTTGTATCTAATGTTGTTTACGTATCTATAGTGTAAGACATTAACTTCTAGCGCCATTGAACAAAATTATGATTTCTTGGTTAGTTGTAAGTGCTTTATTTCCACTGCGTTATAATATTTCAGTAGTATTCGAAGCGGCTATCATTGCAAAAACCTTGAATTCAAATGAAGATACCATCTTGAAAAAATTGACAACATGCATGACCAATTAAGCTACCACAGACATTAGTTTATTTGTGTACAATAATGACCAAAAGCTAGCATGATTGAATATGTTATGAAGAAAAATATTGACCTGATTGAAAAAACCTGGTTGCATTTTTGAGTTCAGCGCAAAAAATTGATCCAGAGCAGTTAAAACATCTTTGACCTTTTAAAATTAATTTTCAAACGCAGCGCATGTTTTAAACAGTGTTTTAAACAAAGGCCTTTAAAAGAATAGTTTTTTTTAAGTTGTAAAATTATGCCATACTTGTGTAAATACGTTCCAAAAACATGTAGTATGAGCCTACAGACTATTATCACCTAATTTAGCCGACGTATATCAATATGGGATGGTTGGAACCCTCAAAATAGTCGGTTCAACAGTTATAGTACAGATGTTTCGACAAAGGAGCTATATATTTACCCTATATTTTCACTTTTCAATGTCAATCCATTATGACGTCACAATTGAATTTTCGTGATGTCATGGCTTAAAAAATAAAAAATGAAAAACATGTTTTAAACAAGGGCCTTGTTTTGAACGTGTTTGTTTTAAATTGATTTTTGTTTTAATGCAACCCTATATGCAATGTATACATTACCCCAGAGTCGCCAATAAACCGTAACGATTATTTGTTCTTGCAGTTTCCGAGTTGCCACAGGTATTACTGAAAACTGCCCATGCCAAAAGCGTTAGGACGTGCTGACTATGTTATTCGTCTTGAACAGGGGTCGGTAAATTTTAGCCAGCGAGCTGTTTCGTCCTTACCCGCAATAACGCAAATGTTTATTATGTTTATTTTACTTTTAATTACTCGATTTGCCACACACTTCATCATTACCTCGTCTTTTGAAAGCAATGCAAACCATCGGTCATAAGTGAGCTGTTATAATTTAAAGATGAGAAACTTATTCAAATGAGCTCCATGAGTATATTGTTATAGGCGTTTTGGAAAAACGCGCGCGTAAAGTATTTTCAGCGGAGAGTCTGGCACGATTCATCATGCACATACTTGAAAAACCTTGCGCACAAGTAAACTCATAGTACGCTTGAATACTTATTGATCTCAAATCGCGTCGCAATCACTTTGAATATGCAATATCGTAAACGGATTGTGCAAGTGCCACAATACTATGCTAGTTTGTCAACTTTATTCCATAACCCATAAAGGTCCGTTGGAAATCAATGAAGAGAAAAGCATTCCATGAAAATTATTTATTCCATCAACAATTATTTTGCTTCAAAGCTACACTGTAAAAAATAAAAACCTCGATTTACCGCGAAATGTTTGGAAGCACGGTAGCCAGACATTTCGTGGTAATCTAACATTACCGTTAGTCAATGTAAATTTAACTTACACTCGTCCGGTAATCTCACTTTACACGCCAGACTGTAATGTTACAGTCACCTCCGGTATATCTAATCTACATGTTCTCCTGTACATTTGCGATCGAGACTGTCATTTTACCGCCTACCTACCTATATGCTGTTCCTGTAAATCAGGATTACATACCAGCTTGTAAATTCACGTACATCCATACCTATCGCAAAGCAACCCGATGCAAAAATATTGCAACATTTTCTTCACATCCACAAAACGACATTGGAAT
>KE605016.1:18466-29170 GCA_000444245.1 Botryllus schlosseri
AACTGTATATTCATTCATGATATCACGATGAAGTGGTTATCGATGGAAAAATATTGCTGCTGGAGGTCTAATTCTTCTTTGGGAGACATGCAGTAACACGAGTGGTCTCAAGAAAACGTGAATTAATTCCACCACCGGCCAAACTTCCAATTGTTTCTTTTTCTCGTTCTCATTCCTTCTGTGTAAGTAGTAACTTGCAGTTCCACTAAAAAGAATTCATGCGTAAGTAGCTATATAAAGCAAAGTTCCTAACCTGGACAGTGGACATGACATTATAAAGACTAAGACAAATAGGCTAACAAAAATATAACATGTTTTGAAGTACCGGTACTGGCACATTGTGTGATGACGGCTCCGCCTTTTACATGACATAGCAGAGATTCATGACTTTATCTCTGTATTGAAGCAAAAGGTTCCTAATTTAAGGTGGCATGTGTGGCAAACAAATCCAGCAGTGGATGAAAACATATCTATGCTATGGCCCGAAAATGACATTACCAAGCCAACAGTTTCAACTCCTCCGCAGCGGAGTATGTGGTCACTATATAAGTCGACAAATATCCCAAAATAGAACAGAGAATGCGGCGAATGAAATATATCAATCATGAAATCTAAGTCATCGAGGACTGGTGTGCAGAGTCAGATATTCACGGTAACAAATACTATGTAGTACTGTATTACCTTTTAAGATGCGTATGCCATTCAGCATTCCTAGGAATCTTCAACGATCGTGTTCACTTTCTTCAAGCACAAGCTTCGCTCCACCCTTTGCTCAAATCTCACTAATGGCCACTGGCCAGACGACACTCGAACGATTTCGAAATAAATGGTATTCATCCGCTGACACATAACACCAATAATATTTACTGGCCACGTTATAATGTTTGATCTGGGTCGTTTTTTCCATACAGAAACATTTATCATTGCATATAGTCCCTTTTTTCATCTAATTTCGTATAAATTGATGTATATTCCATGTGTTGTTCACTACTTACTGTACTTACCTAACCAGACGCTGCTTGTGATGTCACAGTTGTGCGTTGGTTGTTTACTACGAATCTCAGAAAAAGCAGTCACCTAATGTAACCTATTACAGGTCGCCGTGTCCGCCATTAATAAATGGTTAGCTGAGCATGCGGTGCTGATATCTCTTATTTTCTCCGAGCAATATTATACATCCTGAACTGATTTTCTAACTTATCAGCCTTATCCGTGACAACGAATGTAACCAGCGAGACTGGCCGTACAGCCATTGCCTTATAATATAATATGGCTACGGTGTACCACATTAGCTACGATCGTCAGTTATATCTTGTACCCTACTAAGCTTAAATTGATACTAGGGCCAACAATTTCGGTATGACAGACCCCAGTCTCGCAAACGAGGTTCAATCAGGTCAAATCACCTCTATAGAATGATATATCAGTAACATTCAGTTCTACGTATACATTGGCTGCAGCGATTTTGAAGCTAATCAATTTTGCCAATAGCCCGGTAAACTGCAGTAACGAGTAACTGTCAGTAATTTTGCGAAGAAATTCTGGTAACTTACTTTACAGCTATATTAAGGTAATATTACATATCAAAACGTAAAATGACAAGCTACGCACAGTAATTGGCTGCGACCGGTAATTTGTGGTAAAATTTACAGAGATTTCCCAGTAAATCTACCAGATTTTTTACAGTGTACGGATTGCCGTAGCAGAGACATAAAAGAGGCGCATATGGCTCGCGAGCCACGGGTTTGCCAATCCCTACTATATGCTAAGATGAAAACAATTAATACCATACAGAAAAGTAACTAGTCTGCTTATACCACGGAAGAAAATGGTATCATAAGTCTTTGCAGTAATCCTTTTGTTTGCCCATACATAGCATGAATCGTGTTAATTGGTCCATATTTTATTGAACAGTAGGTGATGACTGCCGTCACGACTGCCACTTTAATGAGTGAATGAAGAGTTTCATTCATGATCTGCATGGCTATCGGATGATCTTCAAGCTCTTGTGGTAAGCTAGCGTGAATATTTTTGTGAGGAAATGGACCATCAGGAGTGGGCAGTTCCAAAAATTCACAAAGGGGTTTCCATCCTTCGGAGCACTTATAGATTAGGAGCTGATCTTTAGGCGCCGTCTGAAGAAAAATGAAATTGCTTCTATGAGCTTGTAATATTCAATATGGATTGCTGTAATAACGGGTCGCTGTAGGCTACTTTTAAATCCAATTTTTCAAAGACGAAACCAGGGCCGGATAATAGAGCTGGACAATGTGGAAGTAGCATTTCCATCAAAAGCATTGCCCATGGAATTCATGGTCATGTGCAGAAGGCGATCTCCATTTGTTAAGAATAAAAAACATTCGTACGTATCGACTACAATCTTGAACTCCTGATAGCGCCAATACCATTGTATTTGATTGCGACGTGAACTCAATGACCTAGTTCTGCAAGGAGGATTGGAGTCTCTGAACAGCATCCGGGAAGGGCTCTATTACTAAGAACACTCACCGCATGGCAAAAAATCTCACTTGATCTTATACTCACCGACATAACGTAGGCGTTGTGCGACCGATATCCCTTTTTAGCCAATTCTGCATTGCACTCCGCGTTCTTCAAGAAAGGTTGTGTGAAAGGACACCCGAACAGGAGAACACCTGCAAAATTACTCTCAATACTATTATGCTTGTATAATATATAGGTACTAGAGACAGTGCGAACTTTCGATTCGCATTCGTGTGATTATTCAAAAGTTGAAGTTCGCAAACCAGCCTTGCTATGTTTCATACTGTCAATGCTTTGTGGAATAAAAGAAGTTCCAGTACTTTATATCTGTGATCAGAAGCATACCCCCTATGTCACCATTGTGCCAGATACTGTCGATCGCCAGACCAAAGCAACAATAATAATAAAAAAACATGGGCATAATAGACCATAAGCTGGAAGGCCAGAAACGATTTGTTTGAAATAGAATTGTGACGTCACATGTCCGTGTTCACGTTCGTTAGATGCGATGTCATGCTTGATCTATTGCATGAATTTTGGCAATTTTAGTCATGCTTATTGCAGGCACAGCCGATCGCTCTATCTTTTGTCAAAGTGCGGTTATACGCGTTTGATATGAACATGCGGTGTTACCAGTAAAATTCAGTATGGTCTTGGCTCTTCTATATGTTGGACTGAACACCCCTGCAAGCTTAGAAATAAACCGATCGTTCACTTCCAGCTGTTTCTGCATGCTGTTCCACCAAATGTCTTCGTTTTCTCGCAGAGTAAGAATGATCTGGTAAACAAAATTTATATTTGCCAGATCGACTACGAATATGGGCAACTGACCTGGTTTGTTTACGCTTGTGTAGACGTGTTCATTTTGAATCTATTCAAATCATTCTTCTGTCGAGGATGGTACTGAAATCCCGACTCGGACAGGTGTTAACACAGACATAGATATCATGTACCGAAGTAAAACAGCCGTGTATTTTATCATTTCGAGAGTACAGTTTGAATACGGTGTTGAAACGGTTGATGCCATTTTTTAACACTTATACTTGTAACTACGATTTGAGACATCATCATATTTGAAGCGCAATGTTCCTTAAGCTGGTCAAAATCGGTTTTCAATTTGATCAACCACCAGCGATATCACGCTCACCTTTGCATCAGGAAAGGCTTTATGTATCTCGTCCCAGAAAAAGCAAGCGGGTACATCGACTACTGCGTCGACATCTTGATACATGCGACGGAAATCGTCGGTTGACCATCCTTTGTGCAATATGTCTACATATTCATCTTGCGTTAGCACGATATGCTCTAAGAAGTCGTATACGACGAAACCAAGCTGCGATAACGCGGCGTTCATCGACTTCGTCCCTGTTTTCGAGAGACCGGCCACAATTACCTTCATACTGGCACTCGACTGCGCGCTAGTCCTCGGTGATTCAATGTCAAATCCGTATCTCCGCAACTCCGTATGTCGGAGATACTGCAAGCAACGCAACGTCTGAGAACTGCCAACAGTGACGGTACTATGCTAGCGTTTAGTGAAGCTAATTATGATATGCGCCTGTAGCAATATCAACAATTCGATATTCCCAAATCCAGACAAATGTTGACTCAATCGTAGTCTGTGTGCTTGCGCAATGTTGGTAAGTATAATGTGAAGTCGCGATTTCGGACTTCAAGAGCCATAAACATCACGGTTCAATAAACCTTGTATGACCTTTGTGACGTAACTGTTATATAGTTCACTGTCGTTCAGTTTCGCCCTCGTTGCCTGCTTTGTATCAGATGCTAATATTTCGACTATCAATCTTATTCAATCGTATTTATATCGCAATTTTTATAGATCCTAAAATTATTATTATTAATAGTCTGATTCGAAATTTGTAACTGTCCTCAAGGAAACACCGTCAAGTAAGTATATATTGATTTATCCGGTACTAAACAATTTGTGTTAATTCGCTGTGTATTAATGCTTTCAGAAAACCGTTTTTCGTCTGTATAAAATAAAAACCAACGAAGCAGGCAGAAACGCGTCATCTTGGGGTGTTGGATAGGACAGTTATATCTCTACTGTGTATACGTGGAAGATTCCACCCCTCTTTCGCGGCTACATAAAGTTTTTTGACGAATTCCATCAACAAGTGCACCAATCAACAAAGAAAACTCAACTGTCATTGTCATGGATTTCAACAACCAAACCAAAGATCCTGATCTGGATGTGACGCCGAGATGCGAAGAAGACAACAAAGTCACCAAAACAAAAGACAAACCAAAGTCTTCAAGGTCTCATGGTGCCAGATCAAAATCATCAGTTCAAACGAGATCCATGTCAAAGGCTTTAGAGCACAAATACTTGAAAGCAAAAAGTTCAAGCAAATCAAGTTCAAGTCATCGGTCATCAACAGGTACCGGTACTTCTACATCAAGTCATTCAACTAAATCTCGCTATAGTGGAATGAATGTTCAAAATGTCGTAAATTATCACCGGAAACTGCAAGAAATAAGCTCTGCACGAGCAAAACAGGATATTGAAGATATCCAGGCTTCAATGAACACTGAAATACAATCAATTAAAAATCAAACTGCGTTGGCCCGAGCCAATCTACAAGAACAAAAAAAGAAGTTGGCAGAAGATCTACGAAAGAAACTAGATGAAGAAAAGAGGAAGTTGGAGGAAGAACAGAGGAAGTTGGAGGAAGAGCAGAGGAAGTTGGAGGAAGAAGAACAAGAACTACAAAGACGGCAAAATCAACAATGTGAAATGATTAAACAAAGGATGCAGCAAAATGCTGACGAAACAGCTCGNCGTGTAAGACGAGAACATTTGCAAAATACATGTGAACTAGAACTAGAACTCACTAGACGTGGTGTATCAACGCAAAGTTCACCTCAACTGACAGCGNNAGAACTGCAGCCATCTGANAACAGGAGCCTGGCTCCTCAANNAAGCAANGTTCCAGAACAACTACAGCAAGCAAGTGCTNACNATTCAACCTACGAACAATGTAATAACTTCAANTGCTGAAGCGTCTACAAGTGTTGCTACAAATGTNACTCCACCGATATCTTCNAATACTTCATACGCAGGTGTGGCTATTCCTTTTAATANCATGTCTCACAGTTCTTACCAAATGTCTAATGCTATGAATGAGAATGTTTGTGTGCGTGAAAGATCTAACAGTAACTGTGTGACTGCTCGTTTGAACGCATGCATTGCACCCAAAAATCAATCGCCTGTAATTGATGCCGAAAATAGTCGCCTTGTTGTAGCACCTCCCATGATTGATACACAAATAACTCCTAATTTGCCTAGTTCCTTTGCATCTGGTAGCGTACAACCCTTTGTGCCAGCTAATTCAAATCAAGCAGCTACAGCAGGCTGCGCAGTTCAAACAGCTGCAAACTCTGATCTCAATGTAAAGCCTAACCAACCGACAAGCTTGTTTCAATGTGAGAATCCGTATGTCATTCACCAGGTTAAACCCAGTGATCAAATTGTTCCATTAAAGTTGGAACCAAAATGTTTTAGTGGCGACCCAATTGAATTTGATACATTCAAGGAAATGATAAATGCTACTTTGAATCGTCAACCATGGACGCAAAAGCAGAAGTTGATGCATCTTTTGCAATATACCCGTGGTATTGCCAATACTTTTGTTAAAGCTTGTGAAGATATGGAAAACTGCTTTGATGAAGCTCTTGCGGTTTTGAGAGACAATTTTGGTCAACCGTTCCAAATAAGTGACCGCTACATAAACACTGTTATTAATGGCTCTAAACTTGTAGAAGGTGACAACGATTCTCTGCTGTTATTTCATGCATCGTTAACTGCTTGTACCAATAAGTTGACCAAATTTGGAAGAATTCGTGATGTTTCACGCTCTATGGTTGAACAAATTGCCGAGAGACTTCCCCCTTCTTGGCAGCCTGGTTGGAGAACCTTAGTGGCGGAGGTCACTTTTGACCTGAAAACCGAACTGACTGTTGAACATGTAAATGACTATGTTCGCCAGAAAATTAGAGAAATCACTAGTAAATATACCACCCCTAATCATGAAATATCCAAGAAGCAAGTTACGGGTGTATTCAAAGCTGGCAAGCCAAAGGCATCATTCAGCACACAAGTTGTGACTCCAACATTGGAACTTTGTTTCATGTGCAACGAAAAGCATTTCTTGAATCAATGTGTCCAGTTCCGCAAAATGCAGTATCCTGATCGCATTGAATTCGTCAAAACCAAAGGGCTCTGCTTCAAGTGTCTAAAGTCGGGACACTTCGGAAAAGCATGCAAACGCATTCAAGCTTGTATAAGGCCTGGTTGCAAAGGCAATCATACAACACTTCTTCACCCACCTGAAGAAAAGATAAAAGAGGTTGCTAACAAAACCTTGGATTCAGCAAATGAACAAATTGAAGGCCAAGGCAAAATTTCTGATTCAAAAGAAGCTACCTCTTTCTTCAGTGCTTCCTGCGATGACAATGAATATGATGATGATGAATGTGTTACTTTGAATGTAGTCTTGGCAAGACTACGGATCGTTGGCACTGACGAGTACATCGCCACTTTGGCATTAATTGATAATGCGAGCAATTGTTCATTCATATCTGAAGAACTCGTGAAACTACTCGGTCTCGCGGGGCCCGAGCGAAACGTAACTTTCCAAACAATCGAACCATCTAAAAATACCAAGAAGTCAACCATTGTTGGTGGTTTAGAGATTTCTGATTACGAGGGATCAGAATACGTGCCTCTGAAGTCACTGATATCTACAGAGAAAATCGCTCTGGACAACGACCTGCGGCCAACACAAAGTGATGTACATCAATTTCGACAATTTGAAGACATCCCAATCCCAGATCTTTCTGGAGACATCGGTCTGCTGATTGGTAAAAACAACCCCAAAGTTCATAAGCCTCTGGAAACTATATATGGACCTGAGGATTACTTCGCAGTGAAAAGTGCCATCGGATGGATGTTTACATGCCCAAAACAATCCGAACCTTTCAAACCTCACTCCTATTTCATTCAAACCAATCCAAACCCTTTGTGCAGGATGTGTCACGATGAGGTCAATTCCATTGCAAATGACAAAACTGAACTCTCTGTAAATGATAAACTATTTATGGAAAAGGTGTCATCGACAATCCTACTTGACTCGAACGGGCACTACCAAATGGAATTACCATTGAAACATCCGGATTTAACACTGCCCGACAACAAACATCAAGCAAAACAAAGAATCAATTATCTGCAGAAAAGATTCCAAAAGGATCCAAAGTTCTTCGATGAATACAAAGTTTTCATGTCTGACATGATCACAAATGGATATGCCGAGAAGGTTCACAATGATGGGCCAGTTGGTAAAACCTGGTACCTGAGTCATCACGGTGTGTATCACCCTGAAAAGAAGACTATTCGCGTCGTTTTCGATGCATCTGCGAAATTCAATAACCTGGCGTTAAACGACCTTCTGTTGCAAGGGCCAGACCTAACAAACAACCTTGTTGGTGTTTTATCGCGCTTTCGCAGAAATGAAGTTGCGATCCAAGGTGACATTAGATCAATGTTTCACCAGGTTAAGGTTGATGAATCTGATAGAGACCTGTTACGCTTCCTGTGGTGGAAGGATAATGACCCAAACCAACAAATTGAAACGTACCGCATGACTGTGTTTTTATTTGGGACTGTGAGCAGCCCTAGCTGTGCCAACTTTGCTCTACGAACTGTCGCTGAAGACAACAAAAATGCCTATGACATTGATGTCATAAATGCAGTTCAAAGGAACTTCTATGTCGATGATTTTCTTGATTCCTGTGAGGATACTCCTGCTGCAATTCGTCGTGTGGAAGATGTCAGCTCTCTGCTAAGCAAAGGTGGATTTGAACTGACAAAATGGGCAAGCAATTGCAGAGAAGTATTGGCAGCAATACCGGGATCAAACAGAGCCAAAAACCTGAAAAATGTTGACTTGTTAACTGATGAGCTACCTATGGAGAAGACATTGGGGCTTGCGTGGAGTATAGAAGATGATTCGTGGTGCTTCCGCGTCAAAGAAAAACACAAACCTTGTACCAGAAGAGGAATTCTGAGTATCGTGAACTCAATTTTTGATCCGCTGGGAATGGCTCAGACTATAGTGCAACCAATGAAGGTGTTGATGCAGCACTTATGCAAAAATAACTACAATTGGGATGACCCGTTACCTGAAGAAGCCAGAAAGATTTGGTGTGACTGGTTATCTCAACTACAGAAGCTTGAAAACTTTACGATTCCAAGATGTTTCAAACCGTCAAAGTTTGGACAGGTGACAAGAATCGAACTTCACCACTTCTCAGATGCCTCTGAGTTGTGCTACGGTGCAGTATCTTATCTGAGATATGTGAATGATGCAGGTGAGATTCACTGTTCTTTTGTCTGTGGAAAAACAAGACTCGCCCCCATTAAAGGTTCTACCATTCCGAGAATGGAGCTATGCGCTGCAACAATATCTGCCAGTAATAACAAATTTCTGCTAAAAGAGCTGGACCTGCCTATTGACGATTCATACTTCTGGACTGACAGCACAACTGTTTTGCGATATCTCACAAACAAAGACAAAGCTTTCAAAACCTTTGTTGCGAACAGAATCAATATGATCAAAGAGTCTTCAGAATTATCGGACTGGAGGTATGTACCTTCAAAACAAAACCCTGCTGATATTGCTTCTCGGGGCCAGACTGTTTCTGAATTCTTGACTTGCGACATGTGGAAATTCGGTCCAGAATTCTTGTGGAAAGATTCTTCTGAGTGGCCTCAACAACCAACATTTCTAGAGGAGTTGTCTTGTGATGACCCTGAAATCAAAAAGCCAAACAAATTGTGTTTTCTTACAATTACCACTCCAAGTTCTGTTCTTGATGAACTCATCTCCAAGATCTCATGCTGGACTCGACTGAAAAGGGTGCTGGCATGGGTCTTGCGCTTCAGAAGTAATCTTCTTGCCAAAGTGAGAAACAAACAACCAAATGCAAAGCTGACAAACGAGGCATTGACTTTAACCGAAGTTAAAGCTGCTGAAGAAATGCTTATACGTCATGAGCAAACAAAGCACTTCTCTGAAGAAATAGAAAGACTGAAGACTGATGAACAAATCAAAAGATCTAGCCCGATCTACAAATTGCTACCATTTCTGGATAATGGGACCCTCCGGGTTGGAGGCAGAAATCAAAATGCTCCTATTGGTTACGACTCAAAACATCCTATAATCATTCCAAAAGCGAGTCCGATTGCAGAATTGGTCATTCGAGATGCTCATGTTTCATGTGGCCACAGTGGCCGGGAATATGTTATTGCCCAAGTCAGAGAAAGATTTTGGATTGTCACAATCAATTCCAAAGTACGATCCGTTCTGAAAAATTGTGTCTCATGTAGGAAACGTCTACGGAAACCAGAATCTCAACAAATGTCTGATCTACCATCTGATAGATTAACTCCGAATGATCCGCCGTTCCACGCAGTTGCGGTTGACTGTTTTGGTCCGTTTTTGGTAAAGCGTGGTAGATCTGAATTGAAACGATATGGCGTTTTGTTCACTTGCCTTACCACTCGCGCTGTCCATATTGAAATTGCGAATAGTTTGGACACTGATTCTTTCATTATGGCACTGCGTCGCTGTATTGCACGCCGTGGACAAATCAGTTTGATACGGTCAGATAATGGCAGCAACTTCACATCTGGTGAGAAAGAGTTAAGGCAAAGCATTTTAACTTGGAATCAAACAAAAATACAAGATTTTTTGGTGCAAAAACAAATAACTTGGTTATTTCAGACTCCTTGTGCATCCAATCATGGTGGTGTATTTGAAAGACAAATTCGAACAGTGCGAAAGATTTTGGGTGCTTTGTGTGATGAACAAATTTTGTCTGATGAATCGCTATTAACATTGATGTGTGAATGTGAATCAATTATGAATAATCGCCCCATTTCAACTGTGTCTAGTGATCCACATGATTTGACCCCAATAACCCCTAACAGTCTATTGTTGTTGAAAGATAAACCCATGCTACCACCTGGTGTGTTCAATGTCAAAGATGTTTACTCCCGAAAAAGATGGAGACAAGTCCAGTACTTGGCTGATCTTTTTTGGACAAGGTGGAAGAAACAATACCTTCCACTACTTCAGATTCGCCAAAAATGGAATGAAAAGAAAAGAAATATCTGAGTCG
>ATSW01001303.1:0-11322 GCA_000444245.1 Botryllus schlosseri
TTATACCGCCCGAATATGTTTAATTATTATTTACGGACCCTACAGTTTACAAAACACGTCATTCCGCTCTACCGGGAAATCTGATTACGTGAGCAGGGGGGATAGCAAATTGATAGCAACAATATCCAATTCACGATCATATTGACTGATTCAATCTTGGATTGTTGAGAATTTTCGCGCTACGCGCGTATAGGCGAGGTATAACGTGTCGTACTAAACAGTACAAAAAATTTGATGATAAGTCTCGGCAAACACGACTAATCTCATGGGGGGTCTGGGGGGCGAACCCCGCCAGAAGTTTGGTTTATCACTCTATGGGGTCCAAGACCAGGCTGACGAAGTGCTGTTACGGTCCTGAACATAATTCATACGACGAAACATCGTGACAATGTCGATGATACTGAGAATAGTACTACAGAGACTAATACTGATGCAAATCATTCCGGTGTGCCGATATACGTGCAATACGTACATTCGTTTTGTTTGGGTATGACACAACCAAATCTTATAATGCCTAACGATTGATGAGGATTCGCAGTAATTAAAATTATCCTTGCTGTCCGCTAAATAGATCCACGGCGTTTGTTTATCATGGTTTCGTAATAGAATTACATAATCGACGATACAATGTTCCATGTGTTTCCACGTTCACGTTTACGGGTGCGCCTAGGATTTTTCCGCGGAACTTGCGAAGGCTCTGATTAAAAATTAAGGTGAAGGAGATGTCTTCTTACCTTACGAGCCGGAAGCTTAGAACTCAAGTCACAGTATACAATATATTATTATACTAATACCGTCATCTAAGAGGGACTATATCTGTCTCTTCAATCGAGCTCTGTTGCAACGGAAAAATTCCTGAGACCCGTATTTCATTGTAGCACACACATGGTAAAGATACTGAGCGGCAACAGTCCCAAATTTCATTGCCTGGGGTATTTTTCTGAATAAAATTCAAAAATATATAGAAATTCAGTAGCGGATGGGTACTACAATTTGTGTCGAAGCAGCGTCTTATGATCTCCAGGTGGTTGATACGTTTTCATGTCAGGTCCTTATCTGAACATAACAGCTCGCGACTATATATACAAATGTAATCAACCAAGAGTTTCCATTCCCTTTGTAAGTTTATAAGTGGAAGTCACTCAAATTCAATTTCTCGCCGAGCAATCAATCGGACTGCCTCCGATAAATGTGTATTTAAGAGGGGCTGTTTTTACGATTTCAGTGAGCAATAGGAAATACGAGAACTTGCATTTTTGGAGCTGCTATATGTCATAATGAGGTTATATGGAATAAATCTGATATGAACAAACATTTTTCTGTATTTTGTAAGTTTTCTCTCGTGCCGTTATTGGGAGTTCGTTTCAAAGTCAAAGGTAAAAGGCAACACGGGAAAGTTGTTGTTGCAAGTTTTTAAATATCGGCGTTTGGTGAGGTCCGTTTTCCATTGGTTCGGGAACCGATACAAAATTAAGAACGTTGAAAATGGCGTAGGAGACGCCAGGGATGGTTGACCAATTGGACCCCCTTTGCACAGCCTGAGTAGGCACCAGTTAATTCATACGATGTATTAGCGGTAATCCCAAGCCAGTATTTTGCTCTGTAAACTGTTTCAAGTGCCCGTAAATGAATGAAATCGGGGAAGGGTATTGCAAATAAAATTTCACTCTCAACGTCGCAGCTGACTCGTGGAAGAAAATATAATACTAGTATATAAACCAAATATAGGCTAATCCTAATATCACAGATCTAAGCAAGAAACAGAAATGACATAGAATTCATGAAAAGTTGATTATTTATGGTTACACTTGATACTATCTCTGGTATTACTAAAACGAATGTGTCTACGCATAGTCCACCTGTCACAGCAAAATCAAATATATACGAATATTTGGCACGCGAGTTGTTGATAATTTGATAATTTGAACGCTACATATGGAAGTTGACGACCCCTGGAGAAAGGCATGAATCTCTGTTTGAGCTCAAGGTCTAGCTGAGAGCAACAATTGACGCGTGCGGGAAAACTAGGATTGTTTAAGATGAAAATGCGTTTAAAAGACGGCGACGGCCTCAGTTCCTATCAACTGTGTACGCAGCTTGTTAATTATATTCCTTTTATGATGTCGCAAGCAAATGTTTCTCATCATTTAACCGATGGTAATCGATTTCTTGGTTCCTTTTGGAGTAGAACAGGATGGTGTTAGCATGTCTTCAGCTAAGCTTGCGATATCTTTATATAATGATTCTCTTGGAAACCGCCGCGATAGCCCTGATATTCTGAATTGACACGTCCTGCCAAATGCTTATAAATAACGCGGAGTACGTAATTGGACAGGCGTAGCCAGGAGTCTTTGTGGTCGGGTTGAGAACCACTGTGTTAAATGGTAGTTCGGTATCCTCGAGCGGTGATTGGTATTTAGCATTTCTTATACGTTGCAGCTTTGCTTATCCTTATTTCGATTACTCCAGGGGTGGCCAACCTGCGGACGTACACTCGCATGCAGACGTTGAACAATTATTATGCGGCAGTCTACACGTGATTAAATTAGTGCGTGTTTGTGTCCGACAATATGCAATTTGAATTACCGAATCGGTTCCCAAATCTTTGAGAGATTTTTATTTAACGTAAATATTTTCTTCCCGCTAGGCGCGATTCCGGGTGTCTTGGAATTTTCGTTTAGATAATTCGTCTGAGATCGCAGGACCATCAGACACGCGCCGAGGTCCATCATACATGATCGTAAATCGGTGTCTTTACTTGGTTTGAGTTACGCATGTCAAATTATTGAATTGAGATGACCAATGTAATGTGTCAGAGATTCGGTAACTAACATTACTATGGGCTGTATTTAACCAGATGCTCAAATGTCACAAATTTCATCTTCAATTTCAATGTTACCGCTAGCCGATGACGTCGCCAGGGGGCGAAAATGTCTTTCATAAAGATTGTTCTCCGCTAGCCGGGAGCTCGAAGTAATATAAATGGGCACTGAAGAATACAGAAGTGACTGAAGTTTGGGTATATGCATGTGACGTTGTTGTTTGATTAAATTGAATATTTTTCAAAATCACACAGCGTTGACGGCGAAACAAATCGAAACTACCATACATGTTGGTTTACTGATATGCAATCTATCCAACTTGTAACAGTATAGCTGTCAGTCGATAGGTAATGCCTCTATAGTGATGTTATCTGTGTTGTGTGCATTCTCCGAATCTCATTACGGGCGTTTTTTCCGACCTCGTAAATTACAATTAAGGTTATGAGATCTTTTTGTAACATGATCTTCGTAGTTACGATCGATGGTGTGGGTAGTTACGATCAGTGGGAATATCCTCCGTTTGTGTAACAAGGAATCGTTTTGATGCTGTTCTTGTGAGATTATTTTGAACTCTTGCTTTCGATGGTTGAACTTGCCCGCAAGCTCCTAATGCTGTTTTAGTGGTATTCCAGCGCATATTGTTTTTCGGATAATCTTGTGAAAGTTAATATGAAAAGTTGAAAATCGCATTTTGAATCTTGAAGAATGGTGTTAAGATGGAAGACCACGTTGCCAGATATTTTATCCAATGCTGCTTCTGTGATTAAAACATGTGTGTGCGGATATGGACACAGCAAATCGTGGAAATTGATATTCAATCGAATGTAGATATATGCTAATAACTGACGAAGGCGTCTTGGATAATTTCTTTAAGATATAGTGATTTGGTGCATGCGAAATCTTACCAGAACAGAACTGGGTATCACCAATGTTTGCTCGGTGTGACAGCAGTCATCGTTCTCGCATAATGTATACATTTGCAGTGCGCTGTTTATGTCTTCCAGTGACGTATAATGCGATTGCAAACCAGATGTTTAATTTCCAAACGACTCTGCGGTTGCACGTCTTTCAACGCATTCTTTTTATCATATAGCACCTTGTGGAAACGTATGAATACATCACACCCAGTCCTACGACGCACGCGATATGACCCTGACTCGAGACCGTTTTAAGTGGTTTTTAAAATCACCAAGTACGTGATGCAAGAAATACGCCAGATGTGCAACAATCCAACGTTGGTATTATTGCGCCACAGCAGATTCCCAGCTATAGGAACACCAAGCAACTACTGGTGAGGGTGAGCTGGGCAAACCATAGGCTACTAGGGCTAACAGAATAATTCATCGGTATAGTAAGTAGTATAAATTCAAACCATAAGTCGAAACGAAAGAATAATCTAGAACGAGGGATATTCCTGTCCATAATACATTAAGTATACATTAATTACAATTGAATATGTAGATGAATTTGGTCACACCAAGTGATTCAGGAGTCACCAACGCGGTGCCGCGGGCGCCAGGTCGCCCGTAAGGACCAGATGAGTCGCCCGTGGAGGCAGTAGCAATATTTAAATGAGAGATTTGAAGGTCAAAGTGTAGACGGGCTCCATGTGAACAGCAGTTGTATGGTCCAAACGATCCCAAGGAACATGCAAACGCAGTTTTCGATCGGGGGGTCGTTGCTCATGTTAGCTCCCGTGGGGTCCGAAAGGGATTCTGGTTAATTTCCCCTAGCTTCGACCCAGATATTATTGATTTGGCGCCCAGTGATGCAACGCANCTNAACTCGGAGACGCTGGCGTGAGTCCTGAGAAGAGTTATCTTTTCTTGGTGGAAAGGTGCGGTACCCTGCCCAGTGCTCTGAACATCAGAGTGAAGAATTTCAACCAAGCACGGGTAAATGACGATAGTAACTGGTAGCCCTTCGCATTANTCAGTGACCAACATNTAGCTCTTGATATTAAGAANGTTGGTGAACTCTGGGTGTGGTTTATATGAAAAACCTTNCTGACGCGGTCATGAAGCCCAGCTTCTTNAAGCGGCACCTTGATTCAAACTATCCAGAAAAGACGAATCGAGATTCTCGCNTCGACATGGTTACTGTGAGCAANGGCACTCGGCTTTGATGGCCATCAATTCCAATGGCCAACAAATGGTATTTTAAAACACTCNGTTTAAAACATGTTTCNAACAANTGNCTTATTGAAAAAAAAATNGTGTTTTTTTNAAACGTTGTCTAATTATGCCGTTTGTGTAAATACGTCCGAAAAACCATGTAGTATGAGCTTANGGACGATTTGCACCCACAATAGTCGACGTATACGATGTGGGGTGACTGGAACCCTCGGAATCGTCTTTCGTTCAACAGTTTTTGCACGTAGATAATTATCATTGGTACGGAGTGGGTGTTCTGATGAGTGATGATGATGACTGTCGACCGTAAAAATGCTGCACAACGATGTAGTCCTGATTAAAGTTATTTTTGGTCTATTTATGACTTTGATCGGAAGCCTTTTCGTTGAAGGAGCCATATTTACCCTATTTTGAATTGTCAATGTCAATCTACTGTGACGGAACAATTAAATATTCGTGTTGTCATGTANAAAAAAACAATAAAAATCATGTTTTATACAAGGGCTTTGTTTTGAACATGTTAGTTTTAAATTGATTTTTGTTTTAAATGCAACCCTAGTTGTGAGTAATGTTATACCCCTGAAAAGCAGGCTTGTGCATAAGAAACAGTTGTTGTTGTTGTGTCATTAAAGTGTAGTTGTTTTCTTGCTATTCATTGGTGTTGTGGTATGGTAATGACGGGCGCAANCTAATAAATAAAGGTACGTTTGAGTAAAGTAAGTCGTTATACGGAGCCANGCGGAATGCAGTGTAATAAACAATACATTNGTACNNGAACGGTAAAAGNNTGAGAAACACTGCCTTANGTGATGCATGATCTTGACCATAATGCATTCTTNGNGATTATTGTATGACAAATCTCGGATANATAAGACCTATATCGTAATCCTAAACTGGAACCTTTGCACNANAACTCTCATTGTTTTCGCTTCCTATTGTTACGNCAGAAAGGGACCAGAGTCTTATCAATACCTTATNGATTTATCTGAATTTCGGTGNCGAGATTATCCGGCACAACAGAAACGCGCGACGCGCCGTAAGAAGGCTTGGCATTCTTGCAGCTGACGGGATCAAAAGAGATTCCACNTCGGTCGAAAATGNGTCAACCACGATGACACCTATCTGAACTTGACTTGCGGCAGTCGCTGTGCTGTCGNTTATGCCGAGCGCTGGAATTCCCGGTAATTACACCAGTATCGCCGTGCGGTTCGATTCTAACGGATTTTTCCCNACGTAATCCGCGATGATGTAATGGTTTACCTTCGCGCCGGCGAATCAAGACGAATCCGAAGGTTCGATCAACATATCTGCGAGTTTTACGTCAACGGAGCACGATTGTCAACANCAGAAGCCAACAAACAAGGAATACNANNCATGAATTTATTTCTACCTTATTCAGACGNCGNGTGNCCTACANCAGCGGTTCTCAAAAATAGTGGTTCGCGAGACATTCCAAGTATCAAAATATGTAAATTTGCCGTGAATATATGCATCGCATCGGTGTAATATGAGCATGAGGGTGGTTNCGTTATTAGAAACGACTTATGNTGTGTAGCGTCAGTGTAACGAAGCGCTATCGTCATATGCGTGGTTAACAAGCATGAAAATATTAACTTCGGTCGTGCAACTATAGCATCGCTCTTATTCTGATTGTGTGAAAGATAAAAGTTTGGATTTTGCAATTCATTCTTACTATGCATATCACGTCATAATAAATGGCACTCGTATTGAATCTTACCAAGCGACTCGTAATCAATCTGTCAGATACTCGATTCAGCCCAGCCCTAATAAACGCGTCAGAATTTATCAACGCAGTCGGTAACAGGACCATAACTGGGCGAAAAAAGATCCGACAAGAATATGGGGTTGGGTTAATCATGACATTACTTGGCAAGGGAAGTCTTTTAGTTCCATGGGAATTCGAGTATAGTAATAATAGCCATTGTATATTTTTCCATCATGCGACTTCGGAGAACTATCGGGTGGCTCCGAAAAGTATTCTAAAACCACCGACCGACACCATATATGTCCACGTGGAGAATCGCACTCTGCAAATATTCCTTGATGGCACACTAATACTTGTGGTAATTTCCGAGCAATCCGAAAATGTACCTGCATCGATTCTACCGTCTTCTTCAGATATCGATGTCCGCGCAACTATAAACAAACAGATGGTGATGCTGAGACCAACGGAAAAATGGATTCCAAGATTCCTGCTAGAATTCATGAATAGCGACACGGGTTAGGATTAGGACCCTGAATCGATCTGATTCAAGTCGATTATAGTGAAAGATGATTTTTTTCGAGAACTGACATGATACGCTCCTAACAAGTAAACGTCAATTTTTCAACTAAAATAATAGTTTCGATACTATTTTACACTGAGGAATCCTTGAAACCTCGATTGGTTATACGCAGCATACGAAACCTGTAATACAAAGCTACGAGCGTTAGTGGAAATGACATATATTTGATGTCATGATCATCCAGGGTTGTAACCAAGTCACAATGCTCCGAGCCACAAGTCAATTTCACTTCTTTAGTTTTGACTCGAGTCATTTTCAATTTACCACCGAGTCAAGTGTGAATCCAAATCAGCGAGCAAAGGGTCGAGTCCGAGTCAGGGTATTGTGACTCGAGTCCGAGTCCAAGTCATTGTGTTGATTGATCAGTTTCCAGTTAAAGTCTTGTTAAAGCTACTTTTTCTAACTCTGTTTGGTTATGTCGAATGGTTCGATTTATGATATACTAATTTTCCTCACTTTTAGCAGTCTCTGGTCGCATTTTCGAATACCAGTACCAATGGACGAAACCCCAATAGTGTAGTTACTTTGTTTGTTTGTTTGTAGTATTCATGGTGTTTGTCGACTAGTATGATCATTTACACCAGGCCAAATTTATTCATTTCTATTCCGCAGATGCCGACTTGTAATACGGCCCACTTCTAGGCTTTTATAAGACACCGTTTGCACGGATGAGATGGCGAAGAGGAGCTTAGATAAACCTCCAACACCTGGGTAGCAATTCTGGAGTCGACCTCGGTCGGACACGAACCCTCAACCCATTGGTGTTGCTGCTGTGGATTATACCACTACGCTATCTCGCCGTGTGGTTACTTTACTATTTTTCGAAATTACAATGAAATCTCGGTCTTGGCCAGCTGAGTCTCAAGTCATATGACTTGGTTCGAGTCATGCGCAATGACTCGAGTCCAAGTCAAGTCAAACAAATTGACTCGAGTCGAGTCGAGTCATTTCCGTATGTTGAGAAAATGACTCGAGTCAAGTCGAGTCATCAGCAAATCGTGACTCGAGTCACTACAACCCTGTGATCATCTCAGAGCGTGTCACGGGTATATAGTCGAAAAAATACCAAATTATCTGTAATGTGATAGAACTAGCATTATATTCTTTGTGGTTGAATAAAAGATGAATATTTCAACTTTAAACGTTATTCACACCGCCGTGAAGTCATAAACGAGTAATACTCAATTATTCGACGCGAAGCTTACATATACTGAATTCAAAGTCGAATCAGTCAACTACCCGATTTTTCCCATCGTAATGCTATTTATCATGGCTCTCACGCGCCACTTCAATGCCTATCCCTAACTAGGTTACAAATATACTGTCGTAGATATGATTTCACGCTGTACTAAAACCTCGCCCGCACAAAATCATCGGAAATGGACCATTCCATTGGTACGAACCTATCTTGGAAGTTTCGCCTTCACCTTCCGCGAATCGGCAAAGAGGTATACCTATTGAATTAGCAAAGACACCCGTCAATTGGAGGTTATATGGTTGAAGCTTCTCAACACACTCATTAATCATTATGTCTAACAAAAACAGCATCATTGGCGCGCGGTATTCCCTTTTTCTTTTTGCGGTGTAAAGCAAAGTATTGAGTATTCCTAGGAAAATATAGATGCGTTTGACTTGTAAACTATTGACTAGTATCACGTATAAATATTTTCATCCTACCCGGTGTAGGTGTCGTCGACCCTGACAGTTTTCACTCCGTGATCCCTAGTCAAAAACATTTGGAATGACAATGCACAATGGCGAGATATCGGGTGCTGTAATCTGCAGGGAACACATGCTTTGGAATTGATCGTTTTCAGACAGCAAAACACGAAACTATAGTAATTTGTCTGGGCTGTGTTCTAAGGACTCGTAGGATATGTTTGATAACAAGGAAGCAGGTGCTTGACGAGAATCGCGACAGAGGAAATGACGTACGCAACACCGGATAAGCACCTTTGTATTTTGTACCTTATGTATTTGTTGTGCTCTTTGTCGTGTTCATAATCTGAGAACGCTGGCAACACGACGCGTCGAGCTTCAGATGTGATGAGAAACGGTCTTGACCGCTTGCAATACACCGACCTTTCGTGCCACTAATTATTGTCGACCGCGCAACATAGTTGCGTTCTTGGCGAAGAGAAAATGTTTATGTACCACTTACGTTAAGAATATAGTTCATTTTGGAGAAATGTAAAATGGATGTTGTGGCCATGGATTATAAATTTCCATTCGGAGTATAGTCACGTGTACAGTTTCACGAGTTGTCGCCATAAATGTGTGTGCGACACCTATGGAATCGTTCCTGATAGAGAGATGGGGAGTGCATGACACCAATATTATTCTCTTGTATGATATGATCAGTATATCGGCGGCACTTTTACATGACGGGCCCAGTTGGTAATCCTTCACCGTATTGGTTTTTGCCACTGTTCCTTAATTTCGCCTGCTGCTCGTTCATTTTATTGATGGTGTTGTTTCTGACTATTACAATTGAAGTGGCCTGCGGTAAAACCAACAGTCACATATTCCTTACTCTGGTGTCCACAAAATTCGTCGATTCCGATATCCTGAACTGGTGTTGGAATATAAGCCCTAGCATGCTTTTGTGCTTGAAAAGGTGTTTGAAAAGGGGGTATTATGGTCATAGATGTAACTTCTCATCGAAAGATTGAGACAGGGGGAAGGAAGATATTATGATGTTGGAATCCGTGTTGTGGATATGTCATTTGGAAGTTCTTCTGCGACGGATTTTGCGGCATATTATCGTGTTCTAGGAGTGATCATCGATTGTCTGGGCGTCTGCTGATAATGCTGGACGATGTTGGCTTAATAGAATTCGGCTATTTACTAGGTTTACCATATTTTGCAATCGGAAAAGGGGGACACTATTTTAAAATCATAAAAGTTAAGTTTACCAAAACTAAAAACAGCTGATTTTAAATATTTACTTGAACTTTTTTGTGTTGACTAAAAACATACATCACTTTGACTCGACTCCCTCATTTTACGACATTTCTTTGAAAAAAAGGTCATCAATCTGATTCGACTTCCAAATAACCCACTCGAAGGTCTGCATTACCCATTTCGCGTCATTTAAGACGGTCCGTTATAGCCGATCCGTTAGCCTAACTGTAAAAGCTGAAAAGAGGAGGGATTGCCAAAAAGGATGACGTTAAGGCGTCCTCGGAGGACATCTTCAATTCCCTGAAAAAAAGGAGGACAAATCCTCCTAAACAAGGACGTTAAGTAACCCTATAACATAGTGTTGTGCTTGGGTGTTAGTTACAGCGCAAATGCTGTTAAATAGGTACATGGAAACGCTGATTAAAGAATGAAACTGCCGGAATTAACACGAAAGTAAATTGTGGAGAATCTGGTGCTTGAATTAACGAAGTCGGTCAACGTGTAGAAAACAAGCGATTTTGGTTTTTGAAGGGAAACGAATTTTCCAGGTCAAGTAGGCCCAGTGTCTGCGAGCGAATGAAACCAGACTGTGTTTCCGAACCCGCGCTGCGGCCCAAAAATATAGATAACGATGAACTGACGATTGATGAAATGACTCACCTCACCGGTTCATGAGCCCGGTGGTTAAGAAAGCAAATAAAGGGCTCTTGTTCACGCAGTTTATTACGAATCACATGGCATTGCGTCTAACAGTTCGATCCGGAAAGATCAGCCAAACGGAATCGAGTGTCCCGGTCCGCGATGAAGCCCTATACCATCCACTGGTAGTCAGTGTAATAGTCTGTAAAGGCTATATCAACGCCTGACATGTTTTGATGATGTTGTGGAACGAATGCACCAACGAACGCCAGGTGGTTCCTCGAACTATAGGACACTATGCTCTAACCGTCAATTTGACGGAATCCTTATTTTTCACTGGAAGCGTGGTCGACACTCGCAGCCACAGGCAGGCCTAATTCGAGAGCGCTGAAATTAACGTGTAGTGTAGTGGTTACGATTAGCGCCCAGCACGCAGGCGATCCACGTTTGATTCCCGTCGGAGGTTTATCTGGGCTCCTCTTCCCCTGCCGTTGCCGTTCTTACGGCGACAAAAAAGCC
>ATSW01001304.1:0-12399 GCA_000444245.1 Botryllus schlosseri
GGGCCGGATCAGGCCCGCGAAGGGATTTTGTCCGGCCGGCCGAGATTTTTTACTCTGAAAGTGAAATTTCATTGTGAATGTATTGACAAATTTTATGCGTCACAGAATGAATCCAAGTTTGCGTACCTGAGAAAGGTGGACATTAAATTACTTGCTAGGTTCGGGTCTACCTACATTTTCTACGATGAACCATTGTTGGGATGACTCGAGTCACCTTTTTCGTATGACTTGACTTGACTCGAGTCTCCTTGGAAAAATGAGCTGACTTGACTCGACGCTTCAGAAATGTAAATTAACTCGTGACTCGAAGCAACATTTACGAGTTAATTTAAAGTCGTCGAGTAATTGATGATGATTAAATCGCTGTATCTTGTATAAGTTCGCCAAACCTCCATTGTTATATCACAAATAAATTGATCGTAAACGCAGTGATAGGAGCTTATACAACAGCTTACGTTGTCGAAAACTTGTTCACCTCAACCAGCCCTCTTGTATATAATTTAAATCAAACGAATATCGCTCATACGTTTATAATTATATATCGTTGATAAGTAGGTGGGTAGGGTATTGAACTATATCATTTTAAAACTTTCTGAGGTTTCGTATGCTATCCTGTATTTTGGCGATATTTAAAGACTAAGGCTACACCGCTATACTTGCGTAGTTGAGCAGTTCTGCGTATGCGTGAGCGATACAGCGCCTTTTGCGAGTAAAATCAACTCTTCATTCCATTACTCGTCGCCACTTAATCCGCGTAAGCGGTGTCTTAAACAAAGCCTAGAAGTGGGCCGTGCTATAAGTCGGCAGTTGAGGAATAAATATGAAGAATATTGGGTGGTGTAAATGACCGTAGTAGTCGACAAACACCGTGAATATCTCAAAACAAACAAACAAAATGTTTATTCGTTCGTCGATTCCGAATAAATGGGAGCTTCATCCATATTTAAAACAGTTAGCAAAATGCAATGACTTTGAATCATGTCTAGTACTTTGAAATTTCAACTTGACTTGACTATATAGTGACTTGACTATAGTGACTTGACTAGAGTCACCTTTGAAAATCGAGTGACTTGACTAGACCCGAGTCACCTTTGAAAATCAGGTGACTTGACTTGAGTCAAAATGTGCAATGACTCGAGATGACTTGTGACTCGAAGGTNGTGACTTGATCCCAACACTGCCACGAACATTAACGAGGAAGGCCGNNTTCCAATATATAACTGATGTTNGCGTNCAGTCTTTAGTAAGGGTTTCCGCATANGACATGTAACCAGAGTTCAAAAAACTAGTTGACAANATTGAACGACCACAGATCTCTGATTGACTTCAATNGCTGCTGNAAATAAATTCAATAAATACTGTTTTTAGACTCTATGCNTTAAACTTGAAGTTTACATTAAATACAATGGANTCCTTGTATAGGTGGATAAATACGCGATTGAGGNATAATGTATAATGTATNGNNTATATTCNGTAATCCGGCCCGCCAAGTGCTTCATTTTCCCATATCCGGCNNGCCGACCGGAGAAGTGGCCCGCCCCTGGCTTACACTGTTCTAACAATCACACAACAATGTACATCGAATATATTTACAACGTGTGGAATGTGGATACTTCTTACGCAAGGACGAGCAAAGCTAATACTTCTGACGTAATAATGAGCAGTGGCATTTGAAAATCAACCGTTTGCGCTATCAATAACCTGGTATAATATCTCTTCCNTGTTCACGAATNNTCGGTTATGTCATATTCANTGTACAAATAAAAAGTAATCGTTCTTTCACAAAGNAATCGATTAGATATGTGAAGTAGTCGATTACGATTACGATTCAAAATGCTGTAATCGTCGTAATCGATTACGATTACTAATCGCGATTACCCCACGTCTGATTACAACCCTGGTAGGCCTATATGCACTGACATTTGTACGAATGTTTGACTTACTGAAATTCAAGTTCTGAAAAAATTCTCGCAGATCACGCAATAGCCTACTTCTGCTTGACTATTCTTGAATTTACTCAGGTCATACTCAAAGTATCTTCCAGGCAACCTCATATTTTCACCATACGTCATTTCCGCTGCGCGATAATCATATTCCTCTCGCACAGAGGCATTCAACGACAAAATTACAAAGGGTAATAATCGATCCCAAGCCGCAGGGTTATTAGCGCATCGCAAACCGCGTTCCCTCGAATCCCCGTTTCGGAGATAGAATTCTGTTGGGGCGAAAGTGCCAACGAAAATGAATATTTGCATTCAAGGACCGACATGAACTTTTCCCACTCATATGATGTGAACACTTAGCAGCGGTCTGATCTTATGACCATAGGTGCTCCACGATCTTTTACAAAATCTCCAATCTCGCTGCATCTATCAAGCACGCGGACAAAGTGATTTTGTTCTGTCTCTCAAAGACTTTCAGGTTTATGGAATCCTTGTCAACGTACCACATTTCGAAAATCTGAAAAGAGGACACTTTTTCAAAGTTTTCAAACTAAGAAAACCGGATGAAAATCCTGAAAAAATTGTAAATCATCCTTGCGACTCAAATCCCGAATCCCGGCTTTCAATGAGATTTTCCGTTGGTCGACTAAAATGAAAAAGGTCATTTTTCTGGCTCACGTATGCGAATGGAGCTCAAAAAGGTTGAAAAGCACTGATCTATATTATACCCAAAAGATCGTTGCCATCAATACCTATGTTTCATTTCCTGTGTATCTTACGATACTGATTCTATTCAATGTGTAATTAATAATAACCCAAATATATAACCTTTAAAAGTTACGTTACATTGCGCTGTTGGGCATTGGCCTCAATTCCAATGTACGGCGAATTCAAGATTTAGGGCCGGATTTAAAATTGTACCTGACCTACAATTCAAACAATGAGCACATCATCGGAAAGATCTTTCAAAGTACTCTAATTCAAATATATTTTCAGATTTCAGTTCGTCCGGATTAATTACGAACACGAGGACCAAATTTACTTTAGATTACGCTGTCGGGCATTGGCCTCAATTCCAATGTACGGCAAATGTCAAATTTCAGGCTGGATTCAAGAGTGTGCCTGACCTACAATTCAGACAAATACACCATCAGTTAGAGCTTTCAAAGTACTTCAATTGAAATCCAGGTTAATTACGAATACAAGGACCAAAGTTGGTCTCATAAAAAACTCATTTAATTGCAGCTCCATTACGGTGGCTTTCTGAAGAAAGTGGCTGCGGCCAAATTTTGTTTCGATCTGCGCTTGAATTTGAGACCACATCAAAGTCTAGTGGTGCGCTGACTTGAATTTAAGTGACGATCCGTACACATTTGAGTGCGAGTATACTTTTTGGCTTGAGTTGAGTGACGAAATCGTTGCCGAGTAGACAAATTGGTCCCCGCCCCTGAACTGGCATCCACCTCGACCTGGTGCCCGACATCAGTTATTTATCAATGTTAATCTCTATTCCGCAACTCTTTCTTGCTTTCGCCATTCGCTGCGAGTGCCACTGAGCTACGAAAGCCATCAACATCACTGACATCCAACTTACAAAATATTCCTGGCTGGATCCAGATAGAACCCCGCCTACATCACAGCATCTCACAGTTCCAAAACACCAAACAAAGAAGACCAGGCAACACCTTGTTTCACAATCTGTATTCTCGTTTCTTAAATTATCAGTCCTTCTATACATCGCACGTTCACATCCGTCGTCAGCACGACGACAACGATTATATCACAATCATTTCAAACGAAGAAACAACAACATAATTTCCACAGACGCCGCACTGTGTCTCCGAGAAACGCATTTCAAAAATCCAATCCTACGTCCGACAAAACCACAATCCGATATTGTGTGGTGTCAGACGCGCGCACCAAAGCCATAATTTCAATCCGAAAACCCAAACGAATACTTCCAACACACCGAATCGTAACGAAAACCGCACCCGCCTCCCCCAAGACGGACGCAGCACCGTTACACAATTACAAACGCGAAACGTCGCGAAATTCTGTTCCTATCGCCGCTTATCGCCAAGCTGATTTACAATAAATAAATTGACAATGATATCGAAAAAATGAGACGGGCTGCCACAGGAGAGAAGAGCGTCGAAAAGATTCAGAACAGTTGGACAAACGGCGCCTCGACGCGCAAATCGAAAAGATAAGATATTCTCAAGCTCGATACGAGAGCATAGTAACGGTCACGATAATTTGCTTGAAAAACTTTACGTAGAGGAGAGTGAGTGAGAGAGAGGCGAGAAAACAGTTCCGAGCGCGATACACAGTTCTCTCGTTCGACCGCGACTAGGCGCGTCCTGGCAATCCACCGAAACCAAAGTACCAATAAATCTTCAGAGATCAGAACGCTAATCGCCGTCGCTTTCCGGGTCGGCCGTACGCAGCCACGTAAAAAACATATTGACCGACGCCACCGTCACGCCGCGACCCTCCTGCTCGTTGGGGTCTTCGGATTTCTCCCAGTTGTAGAACGTCTGCTCCTGGACCACGTCTTCGTTGTAGAACACGTCAAAGAGCATGCGGAGGACGTCTGGTAAAACAAAAGGTCGGGAATCAGAATTGGACGGACGTTCAATTGTAGGCGGGCAAACAAGTCAGTGACAATTAGGAGAATTACAAGTAGATAATTAAATCAGTGCTCAAGTTTCAAAACTACAGTAGTTTTGGCCTACTAGTACTACTTACTAAAACAGTTGTGATTCTAGACATCATTCTTTTAGGAAATACTGGATCTAGAATATCTATTTCTTACTAGGTCTCAGTACCTCTGATCACAGAAATACGTTAAAAAGCAAGTGTTCTACCTAGACCTAGAGATAGTCAAAGTAGTGGGCGATTACCCCTGACGAGCGAAAGCCCAAAATATTCGGGTTTCACTCAATATGATATAGAAACAGTTTTCGAAAATACGTTTCGCTACCGTGACACCGCTGCTACTATTTCGCCAGCAAGTTCTACCAATTCCACTCAGAAAATAAATGCAGTCGAGATACATAACCACTAGTGAAAGCGGAGCAAGTGGCCAAAATCTAGTCGGCCACTCCGAAAGAGCACAAGTACTTTGCTACAGACCACCTCTGCACCCGATATATTGTCATTATAAATTACACTATCCGACATTTGCGCGGACACTTCTTAAAAGATGCTTTCAGTGACTCAGAGACCGCTGTTCCACACGTGGGAGTTTGCTCGGAAGGCAATCTTCATCATCGTCATAGATTGTGTGCTCTAGCCTATATTGTGTGAATCCGAGACAAAAGGGGCGTCTCGAATTGTATTAGCGTACCAAGACATTAGGGGCATCTTGGATTTCGTAAGAGGTGTCTCCAGGACAGAAGGGGCATCCTGGAGACAGTTTGGGACGTCCGAGACAAATGGGCATCTCGGACGGATGGACAAGAAACGATCGGACANCACCGGGCTCAGAGTGCGGACTTCGCCATTCTTGATGGGGTACGAGTAAAGGTCTCATCATTGCCCGGAAGAACTAAAAAGCTTTACTCGAACTACAGCAGTTCTGAGAATTTTAGTATCGCCTTGACAATTCGTACAGGTGGCATATAGAGCGCAACGATTGAAGTCTAGAAAATTTTCCGCTTTCACAAATTGGATCATACTCAGATCAATTGCTACGCAGCTTGTTTCAAATCCGGTAGAATTAGAATTACAGTTTCACAAAACCTCGGTCCCGATTAAGGCTGGGTGNAATGATCCGACGTTCGAGTGCTTGAATCCGAATCGCGTATTAATTGTGATGATTTGAGTCTAGTAGCTAGAGACTATTTTCTCGGGCACCAAAATCATAGAACCATGTCCATTTACACTTATGTTATTAACGAGAATTAAAGTATCAATACTCTTTCCTGGCGTGGAAGCCTTGAACACTCGTCTGGTCGTATCATACATTATGTAGCTACAGACATTTGTGAAAATTACATTTCCGTGAATTCAAAATCAAACCACATCATTTCTGCAAAGCGCAACAGAATAGGTATGTGCAGAAATGTACCAAATTATCTTCAAGTGGTGTAGAGCTGGCGTTGTTTCCTTAGCAGTCAGACGACACGTATATGTTTGGACTGACAACGTCATCTATACTCACACGACATCACAATGCCTGATACTCAGGTACTTAGCCTACTCGACTCGAAGCCAAACACTCGATTTTCACCGTTACGTCATAAACTCAATTCCTATGTAGCTTTCGCGTGGAACTAAGTCGCTCACAACTATAAAATGATCAAGAACCAGAGAAGAGAAATGATGTCCATTACCTCGCGGCTGATCGAGTTCGACCATCAGATTCTGTAGCGCGTACAACACTTGCAGCTCCCTGTCCTGTCGATTTTCGATGTATTTATTCAGCAGAATGCTGCGTTCCGTGATCTTATCTTCGACCACGGTCATTTTGTCGCCGTCTTTCGCATCGACTGAAACAGAAAATTCGAATCCCGTGAAGTTACAAGCAGAGAAAATCACGGCTATGAGCGCAACAAAGATCTCGTCAATACAGATTTGGCAATATATACAGCAGCAATACTTGAAAGGCCCACTATAACGTAGACTGGAAATTGTACATAAGATTGCCAGCCATAAAATCATCATACTTTTGAGAGATCTCCTGCATACGCTAATGGTGAGGGCGCGGATAAAGTCCGGCGCGACCGCTTCTTCCGGCGTCAAGTTCTTTTCGACCCAGTCGAAAATATCGTCGTTCGACAGGCCCTTGTTCAAGAGCTGAGTCAGGTCCATCTCGAGGCGGTAACGTTTGCTCGGTTCGTTCTGTCTGGCTTCCGGCGCGGACGCGCTCTGACCCTGGGGCTGAACTCCGAGTTCTCGCAGATTCTGAAAGTGCAGATCAAAATTCGTATCACGACTGGGACATTTGAAATGAAAATTTGGGATTACAAAACACAGCGATACAGGCGCTCACATCCATACTCCTAATCTCACATAGGGATGACGTTAGTAACAACGTACCTGGATCTACCAAACTCTACCATATCAGTAGTTTAAAACTAGCTATTGCAACCACATCTTATCCGTGTACTAAGAACGTATCATATATCAGGGTTGTAACCAAGTCACAAGTCAATTTCAATTTTATAGTTGTGACTCGAGCTAAGTCGAGTCATTTTCAATTCACAACCGAGTCAAGTCCGAGTCATGGTATTACGACTCAAGTCAGAGTCATTGTGTTGACTGCTCAGTTTATAGTCAAATTCCTGTTAAATCCACTTTTTACAACTCTCTTTGGTGATATCAAATGATTCGCATTTATATTATACTAATTTTCTTTACTTTTACCAGCTTCAGATCGCATTTTCAAGTACCATTACCAATAGACGAAATCCCAATATTGTGGTTACTTTACCATTCTTGAATTTACAATGAAATGTCGGTCTTGGCTGTCTTAGTCTCGAGTCATGTGACTTGGTTCGAGTCATGCGCAATGACTCGAGTCCAAGTCGAGTCAATACACAGATTGACTCAAGTCAGATTGACTCGAGTTGAGTCAAGTCATTTCCGTATTTCGAGAATATGAGTCGAGTCATCAGAAAATCGTGACTCGAGTCAAGTCATTACAACCCTGTCATATATATCATCTTATTCATAGTATAGTGATATGTGACGAGTGAATTTTGAGTAAATACAGTTCCTGTTTTAGTTCATATTTAACAACAATATCAGCGCAAGCTCACACCGTCAGCCGTTTTCTTCATTTAAGAGTTGCTTTATTATATATCTACAAATTTTAGTTTTTACGTTTGCTCATTTCATTTTCCTACCGAGCTGATGGAAGAGTTCGACTATTGCATCAAATATGTACAGCCAGAAAGTAATAAAACTAAAAGAAGCTAGTACAAGGTTGCGCGCGACCCAATCAATCGCACCAATCGACATACATGTTTTTCCAGGAAGCTCCGGACGCCGCTTTCGCCCTTATTCAGAATCTTGCACCAGTCGAGATTACTCCTCTGCCAACGAGCCACGAAACTATCCAGATTCTAACCACAAAAATAAACGCATTCGTCACCGAAAATCACCGACGTGACAAGCGACACCTACTCACCCCGCGATTGATAATCTCTTTGACGATTTCGGCCACAAAAACCCCGGACCGGTCCTCCTCGGCCAGCGGGGCGGCGAGTTTTCCGAGCACGGCCAGGGAGATCTCGGCCTCGTTTTCTTCCGCGAAAACCGGGGCCATTTGATCGGCGAAATACTCCCACACTTTCGGGACATCGATCTCAAAATCGCTGCCCAGCTCCAGTAACTCGGCCAGGCTGTCAAGAGAATAAAGTCTACATTTAGGAAAACTTGAAAAATAATACAGCGAGTAATGAAAAAGCAACGGATATAGACATATTTAAAACTACATGCTGCTTTCAAAATCTGACGTGTGAAAAAGTGTGCAGTTTCGTTGAAGTATCAGCGGAAGCGGTCTTAAAACAAAACCCCCGAGAAAGTAAGCAAAACCTACCCGAGCTTCCCGAAAGAGTAAGGCATGTCTTTGCAACTAACCCAAAATCACTAGCGCCACTGAATATAGGTATAAATATATTAACCAGCTACCTATTTCCCGCATAAAAATGACGTAACTTATTCCAAAACTACTTTTCATTATCTACTATATAAAAGTAAAAAGTTTCGCTCGAAAATCACCCGAGTAGAAGTCTAAAACCACAATTTAAGTAGTGCCAGCATCAAAAATGTACTGGAGTACTCCAGTAAAGTAGAAGTACTCGATCACTAACCACTTCTGATTGCAACAGAAATGAGCGAATGAAAACAGCATACCCCTTGATGTACTGGTCCACGGAAAGCCGTCCCCGTTTCAGCAAGTGCGCCATCAGCCGGCCGATGTTGACGCGTTGCTCTCTCTTTTTCTCAAGCGTGAATTCGTGCGCCGCGTACACGAGGGCGTGCATCAGAGTCGGCGGAGCGTTCAACTCCTCGATACATTCCGTGGCTTCCTACGTAGTTCAAAGAGAAAAAACCAAGAGGGTGAGAACAGAAAAATTCTTGATAAATCAGTAAAAAAAACTTTGCATGTAAAAGCTACAAAACGTCTTAGTTTACAGTTACGTCATAAGCCACTGTCTGGCTACACTTCGCTCCAAAGACATAGCTCTGCGGGCCTAGTGTTGCTTTACAGCTTCGTGAATAGTAATAACGGTGACATTTGTCAAGTTTAAGAGCGTTTCAAAATATTTTCAAAAACTGACTATTGTGCCTTGACTTTGTTAAAATGTAAATTTGTGATCAATGTAGTCAGATATATCGCGGTCTGCAGAGAAGCAACTTAGCAATTAAAAGATTTTTCGAGAGACTCGAAGGTATAGGATTTCAATAAGCAATTGAATGATATATTCCATAATATAACCAATTCTCCAAGACTTGCTGACATTACCCAAACGAGTGTGAGCTACAGTAATTTTCATTGCTCACCTTGAAGTCCACGATGCTCAAGAATTCCTCGAGAATATTTCGGCTTTTCTGCTGCATCTTCTCCTCGTCCAGGTCTGTGTTGTATTTGTGGGCCGTCTCAGCATGTTGTGGGGTGGCAGGCCTAGGTTTCGGTATCGAGGGACTAGACTCTCGCGATCGCCTCTGCCTCGAATCCTGCGACCGGTCGGCCGACGTGATTTTCCTAGCCGCTTCCAGCAAGGACGACCTTTCGTCTCTTCGCGGGGTGCGACCCGGGTTAGAAGACGGCGGACCCATTGAGCCCCGCGATCCGGACCTGGAACCGTCACGGCTGCCCGGCCTGAAACAGACGACACAAATTCATACGGTTGTCCGCGGATCACAAATATCCTCCTACAAGTACCACAAAAATACATGCCTGTAGATATTTGGTACACTTAACAATATGCAGGCTTAGTGAATAGTCGAATAGTATTGATATCAATATTAGTAGGACTATCGGTGTAATAGATTACTCAAAGCGAATGTTTCAAGCAATAGTGAGGGTGCGACTAGATCAGAACTTATCTCAATCAAGTCAAACAGCTAATTAGATAAATAACTAGCTCTTATAGGCTACAGCTCTACATCGTACACTGTCATATTGTTATTAATAAAGCTATTTCTTTCTTCCTCCACAAACAGCTCTTTTATAGCTGTGCACCAGGGCTGTTCAAAAAAACTTTTTTTCCTGAATCTTGCTGGTTACGTGATTAAATCGTTAGGTTGCCTTAAAAAACGACGCACACCAAATTTTAATTCATTCTAACCAATAATCGCCGATTTCGTACAGTTTGAAAATTTTGAATTTACCCAAAGATGCAAAAAAAATTTTCCGTCACATTTTTCTGTTAACCCCATGAAATCGTTACGCCGTCTTCAAAGACGATGCAAAACAAATTTGACTCAATTCCAACCAGTAGAAGCGGAGCTATTCGAGTTTTTCTTCCATAATTCGGGGATTATCCTATATCGGTGGATAATCCAAGAATTATCATCGAAAAACTCAAATAACTCCGCTTCTACTGTTCCACATTATACACAAACTCATTTCCTCATTTTGATACAGCTATATTATTCAGCAAACTTAACATCTCTCTTTGTGTATTTTGCCCCTATCGCTCACTTTCGGAACCAGTCGCTCTAAACTTTGACGCCACAGTGACACACACAAAAAAGATCCGAATCAAAAGCAACATTCGCCACAAACCTTCCTCCTTGTCTCCTCTCCTCCGCGCTTTGCAAGGCAGAGAACCTGTTCACGGTGCTCGGCGTGCTCGACCTCGCTCCGCCTTCCGGAGTCCTGTCCATCGAGCCCGAAGGCGAGTACCCGCTGGAACCGGTTTTCGTGAGGCTCGACCCCGCGCTGCCCGACCGCCAGCCGGCGTAACCTTTCGAGGGGCCCAGCGTGACTTTGTTCTCGTCCAGGGTGGTGCGCTGTATTTTCATTTTGGACCGGTCGAACAGTACCGGTTTCGCTGTCTGGACTTTGGTCCATCCGTCTTCGCCTCCGACACGGTTTCCCATACGGTTCTGATTACGACCTCCACCCTAAAGACACAAATATATATTTTTACTGAATTTATTAAAAATTTACTTTCGTATGGCTGTATTTGATGCACTAGATCAGTGATTCTTGACCAACCAACCCCAGGGGTTCAATGTCCCATGGGTCGCTGGAGGTTAAGACATATACAACACTGATACACAGTAGAAGACAACACAGATCTCGTTTTAAAGATTTGTTCCTTTAACGTTGCCGATGTGTATTTTTTGCACCAGAATTCTGCAGCAACGCATGAGATGTGTAGTGGTACATTTTTCTTTTTTGTGACCAGACAAATACTTGCACATTAGGGTTTGCCATGTTGGTAAAAGGTACGAACCACCAGACTAGATATCGTTTTAAGATATATAAAACCCACAAACGAGCTTCCACCTTGTTGCCATTCTAAAAGAGTGCTGGTAAATTCCCCTGGCTATTATTTCAAGTATCCCTGATTCACTACCATTTTCATAACACGCAGTGCAGAACACTAATCCCATAATTATCAACAGCTAATTACCTCTAGAAAGAACTGTTTATGAAGTGAAGTTACGAATATTTAACTGTTGAGATGTGCAAAAACAGATCTTGCTGAGGGCAGGGCAAGTGTACCACATTCGCGGAGAACCATCGAAAATGTTTAGAATTTCAATATACAATTGTATAGTAGATTCATATTGTAATGATCCCGAATATTTAGGGCCGAAACTAGTCAGGGGAAATCGTCAGCAACTAGTAGAGAATCGGAAAGAACATCGTGTCCCATTTAAAAATAGTGCATTGAGCTTTGACGATTTCTTCACCCTGATTCTTTGAAATTCTATAATACCATGCTGCCTACAACATATTTTGCGATACGATTGTTGATATACAGTGTTCATTCCAATTATTTGCTATTTGGTGACCGGTGTCAGTCGAAAATATTCAGCTTCATTTCATTATGAATATACTATTCAAATATTTCAATGAGGACGATACAGGTTCAAAAAAGTTTCGAAACGGGCCAGATCAAATCACATTTCAGTGGGTCGACCCTTTCGGTTTACCTACTCCCGGCATTAGCTGTTCAAAAGTCATCACAACACAGTTACTGAAATTTCCAATTGCGCCTCAACGCGAGTGTTGGCAAGTAATAATTTGCTGTTCGATGTTTGAAATCAATTGATGCGCTCTTATCAATTGTTTCTTGGTCAATTCTATAAGTATTATGCTGCTTTGGAGGACGTCTCATGTGCGGCACAAGCATTGAAAGTTTGTGAACCACTGCTCAAGATATTGTCCAGTAGGCAAGCACAGTTTTGAAATCACAAACCGACCTGTTTCTGAATTGGATTCGGCGTGGACGCCAGCTTCAGCTGCAGCATCTCCTGTTCGTTT
>ATSW01001305.1:0-12110 GCA_000444245.1 Botryllus schlosseri
TGCATAAATTAGCATTTTTTCTGAATTTCAAGTTGGAATCGGATTAGGATTGGACATGAACTTGAATATGAAAAAGTTATGGATTAGGTTTTGGATTTGGATTTGAAGGTTCGGATTTAGATTGGATTAGGACATAGAAATTCCAAATCCGCTCATCTCTGCTGTGCAGTCAATTGGAACTGCAGATATGGAATGCTGCAAAATATGTGTCCTCGCTTCCGAGATGCTGGCCAGTGGTCTGGTATGCGCAAACATTGCCGTGCATCGTCAGTGGCGATATCTCGTTGTACTTGTTCATATCTGCATTTCTGTAGAATTTAATAGCTGTTTTAATAGAGAGTTTGTTTGACGGTACATCGCTGGTGGGGTTGATATAATTACAAATTTCATTATGTCAGCGATTGTCAGATTTTTGTCATCATCGATAAAAAAAGCATATTGTGCAAGCATTTCTGACGCTGTCATGGATTCAATGTTCATTGTCAAGGATGAAAGCATACAGGAACAAGGGACATTCTACCATGATGAACTTCTTCCTGCATTACCACTACCTTACTTGGAACATACCTTGGCAAAATATCTTGACTCCTGCAGACCAGGTAAACTAAATATAATGTTTATCGCCATGAAAACCCAACCAGGGGCAGACTGCTATTTCAAATGCATATTGTTGCATTCCTTAAAAGTGGGAGTTTGATTCAATGATTATACATCTGAATATAATCTTCTTTGAAATGATAGTACAAATGATGGTATCATTTCAATGAAATTCAATATTTTCCATATACAGTTCTCAATGAAGCGGAATATAAAAGAACTGACAGCATTGTTCAAAGCTTCCTCTTGAACGATGGAAATAGACTTCATGAACAGCTACTGCAGAGGAGTAAAGGTATAGACTTGCAGAAGCAGTAAATACCAGATTTTCCCAATTTGTTGACAAGTGCGTGTGTAATAATAACATGTTTCCCATTTCTCCGTTTAACTATCTGAATGGGATTGGGTGAAAGAATGTACGATACGTTTCTGCAGTATCCCTAATACATTATGTTCCCTCCACCTCTCTCTGATCAGACTTGTTGATGAAAGGTCAAGTGATACTCATCAATCTATATTCGTACAATCTGACATAATTTTCATGCATATGTGTGAATATTCGTTAAGAACACAAGAACTGGTTGGATGATTGGTGGTTGGACGGTTATTTATATTATCGCGGACCAGCGGCTGCCCTGAACTTCACCGGATTCTCAGACTTTGCTTATTGGCCCCCTATTAGACCAGGTGACCCATTAGTCTCCGAGGTATATTTGAACAGGAGCTAACGTGGATTATTTTTCAGGTAAAAAGCTCAGCTCTGCAACTTCACTTAATGATGAGGTTTTGGCAGATTCTGAGAGAAGAGAGATTGCGCCAGCAGATGGATGCCAAAGGAAATAAATTTTCAATGTTTCAATACAAGTAAGATTTGGCAGCCTAATCAAACATAGTACAAACATACAATGGTAGCGGTATTAACCCATGTCAAATGGTAAATTGACCTAAATTATGGAATAAACGTTGCCCTCATTTGTGAAATTGCAGTATTAAATATTTATGAGACACCTCAATATGGGATCCAGTGGGGGCTAAATTTGCTATGCAATTCATTTTAGATTTATCTCTCAATAGATTCCTCTTCAATACATGTCGAATTCCACTACTGGAAAAAGACAATCTGTCTGCAGGCTTCAAAACGAAATATGAAGGTCATTGCCCCAGCCACATCATAATAATCTATAAAAGGAACTTGTACAAAATACCAGGACTCTCCCAGAAAACAGGTGAAGATTTATGCTTGTAAGCAGATGTCACTTGCTATGATAAATTGGACGTATGCCTATTATTTAAGGTGAACTAAAAATTTTATGTTTTGCACATTTGTGTAATTGTTTTTTTTCAAGTAATGATACATAATGTATTCACTCGGTTTATGTCGTATTAGTGTTGCACTTACCTTAAAAAGAGTCTACAATTATGAAGTAATTCTCATCATTATTGTAGAAAATATTTCAGCTTCCTAGGAGGTGGTATACTGAAGTAGAAGTAATATCGTAAATTTCTACTCAATTGCAAGTACAAGTAACGATTTGCAAGACATGTTAAAAGTTCTTGAAATTCAAGTAGAAAATTAGGTATGAAAAGTCTCAAGTAAGTAGTTTAAAAAGGAGATTTCGCTGAGGAGTCGCATACCTTTGGCAGTGGATTAGAGGTGCTGAATTTTGAAGTTGCTGGGTGCATCTTTGCGACTAACACAAAATGACTAATGACATCACAAATAGATGCAGTTTCCAAACGAATGCCGCATTTTTTTGCGCACAAAAGTGATATAAACATATGTCAAAGCTACTTTCTACTTTATAAAACCCACAGTGTATAAAGTAACTAAAAGCTAATAATAAGCATCCAAGTACAAGTGAGATTGGTGTAAAATCATGACCATTTAGTAAATAGTGCAGCAGCAGCGAGTACATTGTTACGGACCAGTGACCACCTCTGTCTTTTAACTCGACAGTATTCTAAAACCTAAAATCCAAAAATTCATAGTAGTCACAGGTCGGTGAGTTGCTGATATGATTATGTGCAGTGGCCATGGTCTCCTCATTTGCTCGTTTCCCAGGTCAAATTCTGTCTCCCGGCCAATTCCACAAGTTGCTTTTGGAGATTACAAAAAACAATAATCCTGGACCCGGAGTTGCTTGCTTAACGGAACTACCTCGTGACGAGTGGGCTGCGGCACGGGCACACTTGTTAAATATCTCTCCTCGAAACCGAGAGTTGCTGAAAGAAATCGAAACTGCTGCATTTTGTGCCTGCATCACGGACAAGAGTACTCCGGTGTGGTAAACCTATGTTTGTGTCTTACTCTACTCGGACTGATCCAATCAAATATTGTTGTGATATGGAAACCGTGCGTGCGATGAAAAATCTGCGATTTCAATCAATTTTGTTGCTTGAATAAGCAATCCTTGCTACTGAAATTTAGAATTAACCGAATATCGTCGTGCTTGTAAAGCAGGGGTCCTTAACCGTTACTAACTTGGCGAACGCTGACGTTAATCTGCCTTTGGCAAATACCAAATTTTTCCCGAGTCACAAAAAACAAAAATCTACATTACACATCTGATACATTACTATAGAATACTGGTGCACATGAACTGTGCATCAACAACAGTGTTGAAAGAACAAAGCCATTGAAACATGGTTTTCACACAAAACAAAAAAATTATAATGAATATAATCTGCAAATCAGTGTGACTCCTGCTCTATGAGTTGAATGTGTTTCTTGACCTCATCGGAACCACTGGGGCTCGTGTAAACTCTGGTTAAGAACTGCTAATGTAAACGATATTAGAGTATAATATGCAACGTGTCAGTGATTCAGATAATTTATCGTCGGTGTTGTTTTCACACGCCATATATCTGTGCAGGGATATCGTGATAAAATGCAGCACGGGATGTTTGAGACTGCGGGCCTCCGCTGGGCGGATAAGTTAAATATTATCTGCAACAAAGAGAACGACTTCATTATCCATTCTGATCACACTCCTCTCGACGGTATGGTCGTCGTGACCTTGATGTCGTACTGTGATGCTTACTTGCGGATGCTAAAAAGCGCAGGACTGGGAAGCATTTGGGGAGACGGTGAGCATTCAAATATTTCATACTGCAATCGAGAATAGCCCAGATCAGGGGCCACCAACACGCAGCCCGCACGTCAAATTTTGCGGTCTGTGAACTAATTTGAGATTTTGGAAGAACGCTGAGTAAGACATTTTGAAAATGAATCAGTCAGTAAGTAGTTTTATCGGTTGCAGCTATGAACATGTGACTGCTCTGCTGTCAAATCCCCAGCAACGTGGTTAGATAGAAAAGATTACCCAACGAGCAAAAAGTATCAATTTTGTGAAGGGTAGCTGTTAAATGATGTGAATTCAATCAATAGATGTAGTATAGCATATTATGAAATCCCGCTGGCTCCAGCTCCTGCTCCACTTGGAATGCACGTAAAGATCAGACTCCAGCTCCGGTGATATGTATGGCTCCAAAACCCTGGTTGCTGCTCAAGTAGAAGTAATGCCAAAATTGCTACTCCATTACAAGTATAAGTAGCAATTGCCAAGACACAGCAAAATATACTTCAAGTGGAAATAGAAAATAAAAGGTTGAAAAGTACTCTAGTGAGTAGTATGAAAAAAAGTACATTTGGTCAAGGGGTCGCATAAGTAGCAGTTATTCAGAGGTGGCTAGCTGAGTACTTGAATGCTGTATCTGCGTGCCTAACAGGAAATCACCTAGAATCTTCGAGAACATATTCAGTTACTGTAATACACGAATATTTCACACATTAATCACGCAAGGCGTATGACAATTTCATGCGTAAAAGGGATGCAAAACTAACCCAAAACTACTTTTTTAAATCCAGAATGTAAAAATGTGTCGTTCTGCCTCACGAAGTCTTCAAGTAGTGATGAAAGTAATCTAAAACATAACCACGTGAGTAAGTAAGTAAGTAGAGCAAATTGGCAAAATGTACTTGAGTTCTTCATAGTAGAAGTACTTTGTTGCTAACCACCTCGGGCGAGAAGCCAACTTCATCCTGACGCCTCAGATTGTCCCGAATTGAAAATAGTTTTTGGTTATTCTGTTTGAATGGAATAGCCACACTTAACAAAGCCGATGTGACGACGTTACAAAATCCATAGCTAGACTTGTGTTGTATGGGCATATATTGCCATAAATTCCATCCATATATTTATCAATGTACATTTAACTCTTTACAATCACTGTATTGGTTACGGAAAAATTACTAAATGGGATGACAAAACCAATCATACTTGTATATGGCTGCTTCTGATGGTGTCCCAGTGACTATGTGTATCTCGCGCAGAGGTGNTCAGTAACGAAGTACTTCTACTTTTTTGAAGTACTCAAGTAGTTTTCCTCTACTTCTGGTACTTACTCAAGTAGATNTTTTTTCGCTACTTCTACTTCGTAATATTTTGTGAACTACTTACTTACTTTTNGCTATTTTNAGTTTGTCAAGTAGAAGTAGTTTAATCCCCTAATAAGAAAGATAGCCTAAAGAATTTCGGGGCTGTTTTCACGTAGTACCAACATTTAATTTTCATAAAAGTCATGAAGTACCCAGAATTTTCGTTGCTTTCCGCGCATAGTTGATATGGTGTGACAAATATGTTTTAACGAAAGTATCGCTTGCGTGGTTCTGTTCACAACGCATTGTCGACTATATCAAATATTTCATCACAGTAAGTGTGACCCCATAACGTTTGAAACCACCGTTTTTTTAACGTCAGACCACCGTTGAAACTTTCTGGACAAAAGACATGAAATATACATTCCGCTTTTTAGAAGTAGTATTTGTATTTTTCTTTCAATTACGAGTATTATACGTTGAGTTCTAATTATAGTTTAAGGTCTTTAGTCTGAAGAACATACATGTTGAAGTATAAAAGCAAGTGTTTTGTCTGGTTTTGTTCCAATTATATGCATTGTATATTTTTGAGGTGACCTAAGTCGCGACTATATTTATTCTATTCGCATGTTTCTTTCATGATTCATTTGAGAATAAGATATTTCAAACAAAAATGCCTTATATTTTCCAAATATAAAGCTATAGCCGTTAGAGCCGTATCCGACACAACTTCTCCATATTGCTTTTCGACTGAACTAGGGGCCTTATAATATGGGGGAGGGCACCATGTCATGATATTCTCTAAAACGGGGTGTTCGAGTAAAAGGATTAGTATCGAATTTCCATATCAATACTATCATTTACATCCCATGATGTGGACGACTGCTTATTCTGTCACAAATTGACACCTGCATCAATATGAATCAAGCTCTCTACACCTTCCGCATAGCTCCATTTGCAACTTTTGACAGTCCATGCGAACGAATTACGATCGTTTTCACAACTACTTCAAGTAGTTTTTGGTTGCTTATGAAAGAAGTACTTCTACTCATACTTGAGTAGATTTTTTTGTCACTACTTCTACCTGAGTAGCTTTCTTGACTACTTTGACCACCTCTGGTCTCGCATAGATCTGGCACCTGGGGGGAAAGCGACCGAGCTGTCGTTCGAAATTGACGATGGAATTAGGAAGTGGATTTCTGATGGTGGTCGAGTTGTGAACGAAATAGGCGACTCGTCAGAAGTAGAGTGTCTTCACTTCACGGAATTCGGGAAGAAAGGTCTGAGGAAATTGACAAAAGTACGTTCTAGTATGGGCTGCACAACAATACTGCTCTGAAGACGTCTTTCTCCGATCTTACCTAACTTGGTATTTCCTGAAAGTATGATCTGAAACTGCTGGGTTGAAAAGTGTCTGTTAGACTTCGCCTGAACCTTTGCTGATCTGTTTTAATTAGTAGGGACATCCGTTATTCTGGCTATGGTAATTAAATGTGACAGTTGATTGCTAGTTTGGAAAATGGATTTCATGAAAAAGTAAAAATTTACAATTCCTATAGATTCATCCGTGCGCCTTTGTTCAAGTCTGCCTGCAGTACGCTTATATGAAAATGCACGGAAGGCCGGCCTCTACCTATGAAACTGCTACTACGAGAATGTAAGTCTTTATTTCTTTTAATCAGTATGCTGGTTCCAAATCCAGCGCCATCTCGTTTACTTGTCGCTTTTCTGACTAAGACACTCTGTTCTAGATTCTATAAAGGTCGAACAGAAACAAACAGAACCTGCACTGTGGAATCTGTTCAGTTCTGCAATGCTATGATAGCTGGTTAGTATTCTAGGTACGGCCAGTGATGGTCAGTTATGAAATAGCTCTACGCTCTTGGAGTACGCATCAAGGTTTTACCTGCTTCTGCCAGTTCGTCCTTTAGTAATGTTTTTAGACTACCGGTCTGGTACTTCTGCATCCGACTTTTTACAATTTGTATTTGGAAAAGTAGGAAGTAGTTTTGGGATAAATATGCAACACTTTGATGATTGAAATTTTCATACGTCTGTGTCCCCCGTATCATGGTAACTGAATATCTTTTAGAAGATAATGCCTATTTGTAGTGACATTACAGGTAGTCATTTTGCATTGGGCGCAAAGATTGGTCTTTCAATTTCAAATTTAGCCACCTTCGACTAAATGCCAAACGACCAAATCTATGTTTTGAAACTACCGTGTTGAGTACTTTTCATTTTCTACTACCGCTTGAAGTACCGTAACACGGGGTGACTTTAGCACTGCCGGGTGACTTTGACCGAAAACCAATACTGGTTTCTATTGCACACATCGAACAATATATCGATGTAAGAGTACTTTGAGCTATTGTATAGGAACAATCTTCATCAATAGAGTGCTATTATTGCAAATTTCATGTTTGATACAACACTTTTACATGTCCGCAGCCATTTTTATATTGACAGGTATGGTAAGAAATTTCACCACACTTCTTACGTACTCAAACTTTTGTTTGGTTTACATGCAAAGTAGGTGTTTGAGGCAATTTCCTTTCATTTGCAGACAAAGGCTATGTACCTGAGAGCATTTAATGGATTTTTTGGGCGAAACTACAGTTCATTATTTCAAAATTGTCAAAATCCTGTGGCTGATCAATTTTTTTAATTTTTTGCAATTTATGGGGTGACTTTGGCCAGCTATTTAGAGTCAGATAAAATGTGTATTTTTTGCATCAAAATTATTCTTAGTATCCGTATCTTCTAAATAATTAAATGCCAAGGAAATATAGAAGAAAGCTTGGTGCCAGGAGTTATAAAGACTACACCGCGGATGAGATCCAAGCGGCACTAAGAATGATCGAGGAAGGAATGGGCGAAATATCTGTGAGTAAAATAACTGGTATTCCGAGAGGGACTTTACAGAATAAAAGGATAGTAAAGCATCCGAAATCACCGGGAGGCCAGCCTGTTTTATCACCAGATTTGGAGAAGAAAATAGCAGACCATTGTATGGCGCAGGCAGATTTTGGATTTCCTGTAGACGAATTTTGTCTTAGGAAAAGTATCTCGGGAGAGGAGGTTGCGAGGATAATTGCCATACAAGAGGAGAAGAAGGCTTCAAAACAGAGGAAAAATGGTGACCAACCATCAACATCCCAACAAAAAAGAGTTGAATCAGTCACAAGCACTCAACATGAAAGTGATGACGATTCTCCAGAAGCAGAAAATTTCCAGGAAGATTTCGATGATGATACAGTTGAAGTGGGAGCATTAGAGAAAGAGCAGAGAGCAGAACCAAAAGCTGGCCAGTATGTAATAATTGAGTATGAGAGAGAATTATTTCCAGGTGATGTGGAGAGTACAGAACAGCATGGTGCAGAAGTCGGTGTTATGCAAAAATCGGGAAGCAATTGGAAATGGCCAATTCAAAAAGATCAGATTTTTTATTACTGGAAAGATATTAAACCGAGAATCTCCGACCCAGACTTACTGAATGCTCGTGGAATCTACAAAGTGAATGAACTTGAAGGGCATTGGCATTGAACTTTTTGTCATCGATTTGTTTAATTTCGTTGTAATTTCTTCGAAGATTTTTGTGGTTTTGCGTTGAATTAAAGTCTGAAAAGTCACCATTGGTTGGATACTTCTTTTTAAAAAGACTGTAGATGGCCAAAGTCAACTTCTCAGCTTGTGTCATAGGCATATATGACTGCTAGATGTCCTGGAAGTACAAAAAATGGTGCTCGGCTAAAGACACCCCATTGGCGGGTGACTTTGGCCACCACAGAAAATTGAAAAAATATGATCGAAAACATGACAAAATTTTCTTTTACAAGTTTAATCCATAGATCTAACCCTTCCGCCCATAACAAAGTTGAAGAAGGCAGAAAATCATAACATATCATAAAATAATTTAACATTGAATGTGAAAAGTGGTACAAAGTCACCCCGTGTTAGGTAGTTTTGATATTTCCTGGAAATTCCAACTACATGTAATTGAGTAGCAACGCTGAATACTTGACCGCCTCTGGGCACTGCTCTATGTTGATTGTTTCACGATTCTCGAGTATATCCCTTCTGTTTCTTGGCAGATGACCCCGGAAAGAAAGAATTATTCACGGCAGCCTGTCAAAAGTACTTGGCACAAATGGACGAATGCAGACTTGCAAGAGGTTGTGACAGACACCTGTTGGGTTTGTCTGTAGTTGCAATGGTGAGGGATTCATTGTTTATAAATTTTTGTCAGTAACGGTATGATGTCTCTTTGCTTGACATTCGCTATTTTTTCTGTAGAAAAATGGCGAAGAGACCCCGGGTATTTTTACCGATCCCGCATTCGCGAAATCCGGTGGAGGGGGAAACTTTCTACTTTCGACAAGTTTCCTTGGCTATGCAACGGTACGTTTCACTCTTCGTTAGGGTGTACATTAGAGCCAATGTAATTGTCGGTTCTTCATTAATATCAAGTGGGTATCACACTTTGAAATGAACAACGTTATCTGCCTTTTCAGGTAAAATATTATTGCCTTTTTTGTGACCTCAGAGAACTCCAATAATCTGTGACTGCTAGACCGGGAATATTATTATATTTCTAATAGCTTATACATGCAGCCTTTCTAGTTCATGCCATGTCCATTACCATGGCAATGATTGTAAAGCTCTTCGAATCAATGCTTGAAGTTATGGAAATGAGCCTTCAACTAGATGCCATATCCTTGAATTTCAGCTGAATATGTTGGGGTTATTGGTAATTCTGCTTGTTATCGGTATCAGCGCTTAAATCTGATATCGCTTCGGCTCTAGTATACATATTTGCGGTATAAATACTCATGATATTTGCAACGACTGGGGATATGTGATCAGTAGGGCAAGTTCTGGTCAAATCCCTGAAAAGTTGCGCTTAGCCTATTTTCCACAAAAGTTGCAGTGAAAAGTCGCATTTAATTTTCACACAAGTTGCATTAAAAAGTTGCATTTATGGACAGGTTCCTTGAAATTATTAGGGTACGGCAGGGTTGTAACCAAGTCACAAGGCTCCAAGTCACAAGTCAATCTCACTTTTATAGTTTTGACTCGAGTCAAGTCGAGTCATTTTCAGTTCACGACCGACTCAAGTCCATGTTAGTGAGTAGAGGGTCGAGTCAGAGTCATAGTGTTGCGACTCTTATCCGAGTCCAAGTCATTGTGCTAACTGTTCAGTTTTGAGTTCAATCCAGCTCATCCTACTTCTTTCAACTCGGCTCGAGTGACATTGAACGGCTTGTATTCATAATATTGAAATTTTCCTCAGTCCAAAGTTTCTGGACCTATTTTGCAAGCATCGGGACTGATCGACGAAATACCAGTAATGTGGTGACTTTACTATTCTTCGACGGTAAAATTGAAGTCAACTGTCTTGGCCTTCCTAGTCTCAAGTCAAAAGACTTCATTCGAGTCATGCACAATAACTCGAGTCGATTCATTTAACGCATTTGAAAAACTGACTCGAGTCATTTATGTGACTACCAATAATAATAAAATGCCAGTTCTACATCACATAAAACAATGTTCGGTAGCTTTTCGCCCCTACCCATTTCATTGCACATTGTGACAATGTTATGGGTTGATCACGATTTCACAGATATGTCATTTCTAGTAACGCGCAAGTATCACATGTTTTGTATGCCGCCATACGACTGATCTAGGAGAAAATGATATCAAAAGTATAATTCTCATTGATAAATTAACACGTATTGATCATTAGAATCATTTGAATTCGAGTCATATCCACAATTCATATTTGAGTACTATAATCATAGTGCCCAGATCTAATTTCTGAAAATAGAATTAGAATTAGCTTTGGGGGAGTGATAAAGATAAGTCGAGCTAGATGAGGGGGTAATGCGTCAAAAATGTTTGCTCTACATCGCTATCCTGGTACATCCACGATCACGGATCCACAATCGTACACGGTGAATTTCCAATCGGAATGCGGCAAGCTACTCACATCATTCCGTAATCGGGCCTCGGCGCCGGATCGATTTCTTGCGGATGTGGGTGACACTCGATCTTCCCACCGTCTACGACAGCTTTCACCTCCAATTCCAACTGGATTTCGGCTTCCGGCGGGCAGTTCTGCAAACGCAAATAAACGCAGCTTCTGACAATGTTTTCATGCTGTTTACTTTCGCCCTGAGTTTATACAGAAATGGAGACGAAATCGACATACTTTCGAGATCATGTAGTTACAAACAAACTTCAGTTCTAAAATAGAAATCATACCTGCAATTCCGATGCACCAAACATAACTTGACCTTCAAAACCACATTCACTAGATATTGACGGCAGTTCAAATTCATATCTCCATGTAACTTGACTTTGGAAACTACATTTGTGCGATATTGACAATTTAATATCCATATCACTACATGGTGCTCTTCTCTATCAATTTTCGTCTGAATCAATAATTTCAATGTCACAAAGTTTACAAATCAGTCACACAAAAAGTTTTTAATATGACGAATGAATATATCGACGAGAATACAGCTTTCCGACTAATTTTGACGGATCAAAACGATTCATATAACACAGAAATCACAATTTGAAAGGGCAAATACCTGAGACAGATTCGCGAGGCTGGTATCCGATTTTGTCGATGGAAATTGCGTCTGATTCTTAACTTTCTTCGAAACTTCTTCTTGGTCCGTCAGAGGGGAAATCGGCCCGTCCACTTCATCTGTTGATAGTTGACGAATTCAACTGTTGTGCCAAATTAGCATAGTCCTACTACCACATATGATGACAGTGACGACACACGGTAATCGTGTTAAGTTAAGCGCATTCAAAAATACTTGGGTCATACTAAATTACCTTCACCAGTGGATGCATCTGATTCGGTGTAGCTTGTTGTCTCTTGCAATCTAAAACAAAAGTCTCTGGTCAGCGATAGCAAGAGATACAGACAGCTGGTATAAGATTGAGTTGTAATTCCTTTTCACGGAAGAGCTTCATTTTGGCAGAGTACACGGGTTTTCAAGGTGTTGGCCTTTGCCGAAAATAAACTTGGCATCTAGTCCCTTTTCCCAGCAATTTAATAGCAGTTCCGATGCCGTTTTTTCAGTAACAGACCATAAAGGTATAATAAACACATCTC
>ATSW01001307.1:0-17785 GCA_000444245.1 Botryllus schlosseri
GGCCGGATCCGGCCCGCGGGCCGTAGGTTGCCGACCCTTGGCGTTGGGTATTGGGGAACAGGACCGTGCCAGGAAAGCAATATCAATTTGAAATCGTGTTTGCCTTTTAGTTTTGGCGATTTCCAAATCTTTTGACATATAGGAGGTCACGAAATAGCATAATGTAACGAAGTCAATATACCAACAGGTCCGCCCGAAGGTGTTTAATTCTTATTTAGCGGTCCTACATTTTCCAACACACCTCACTCAGCGCTACCGGTAATCTGGTTACGTGAGCAGAGAGCGGATAAGAAATTGATAGCAAAATATATACAATTACAGATCATACTGACCGATTCAAGCATGAATTATAGAAATTTTTCATGCTTAGCGCGTTTAGTCGAAATTAGCCGGCGCACTAGACAGTAGGGTACCACTGCTCTAATTAGTCTAATTTAAGAAGTAGAATTATCTAGTTATCCATGTCTGAATACCGGATGAAAACCTACTGAATTGTTTTTCCTTTATGGAACGGAAACAGGGTGTACTCAGACGGAGGCAAACTGGGGAAAACAAAATCTCCCTTTCCGTCGGAAGACGTGCTGCATAGAAAGTGAAGATCCTCGGAATCGATGACGTCTTTCGATTCGCCCGGCGGTGATTTATCGCAACCTTTCACCTTGGATACAAAAAATTGCAGGAATTTCGTCGATGTAAACTCCATTTGCCCGACATATGAGGATGAGACACATTGAAAAGCGACTGTGGAGCACGGGATACTTGGGCCTGTGATTTCATAACACCGGAACTAGCGCTAACTATAACTCTAATTTTGAAATCAATCCATATAGATATCTTAACCCCGACCTTACACCTGACTTAACCGTGACCCGGAATTTAATCCAGATGCTCATTCGGGCATTCAAAATTTACCATCTTTTTCAATTGTACTGGCTACGGTACTTGATAAAATTGTTAAGTTGCCTAAAAAATGCTGTACAGCAAATCTGGCTCAATTAAAACAAGTAGAAGCCAAGCTATTGAAGATCAAAATTTTAGATTTGAAAAAATACTAGGTCTATTTACAGGGGCAAATCCTTTGATTATTTATTATAGAACTACCAACCATAAAAACTCTGATTTGAAATTCGAAATTTTTAACATCAATATCTTCACTTTTACAGGTTGGAATCGAGCCAAATCTGCTGTGTGTTGTTCCTGTAGAGAGCATAACAATTCCATGGGGATGTCAGTTATTAAATAAATCCAAAACTCTTTTCTGATATAGCAGTGTTGGGGAAACTGCAGCTCGCAAGACATACGCGGCTCTTCAAAGAATGAAAATGTGTTTCACCATTTTAGCAAGAGAGGTTTAACCTGATGGCAATCGGCATTCTTCTGACAGAAACCACTGACGAGTGTCAGTCGAAAATTTTTGTATTTATTTCAATATGAATTCATTATTCAAAAACAATCTCTGCAAATCACCTCGACAAAAACAACCACAGACTCACCACCGAATTCATCTTCTTGTGTGAGAACAACAGAAAATGGACGCCTTCCACTGGCAAATCGGCTGCATTGACCTTGCCCCGAACAGCATAGCCGGACACCACTAAAGACTGCGCGCAATGGACGCTGTCCTTGGCAACTGCGACACTCACTTCATTCTGAAACACGGTGTCCCGGTTAGCGGAATATTGGAAATGTCTGGTGATAATTCAGAAGTTTCAAATCATGAGGATATCAAAGTGAGACTCGGAGAACTAGAGAATTTTCACCTTCTTCAAATTTGATTATAATTACAGCTACAGTTTTTTATATATCATACTAGAACTAGAATTATAGCCACACCATGTCTTCAAAATATGATTAGAATTAGAATTAGAGAGAGAGAAATATTTATTGATTTGTCCAACCGTAAAGAACATAACATTGATGGATGAAATAATAACAAGGAACTTGAAGGTGCGGGACAGGGTGTGATCGACATGAGATGGCTCTGGGCAGGTTCAACTGGTCTGATCACTAGGGGTCTTCAAAAATGACTTTTTTTCTCAAATCGCGTACTGGTTACTTGATAAAATTGTTAGGTTACTTAATTTAAGCCTACACACCAAATTTGGCTCAATTCCAACCAGTAGCCGCATTGCTACAGGGGAAAGTTTCTATTTATTATATAAAAATAATTTTGGTACCAAAAACTTTGAGAATTTTCTGTTCACCCCATGAAAGTGTTAGGTAGTCTATAGAAACGATGCTCACCAAATTTGGTTCAATTCCGGCCAGTGGAAGCGGAGTTATTGTCGTCGGAAAATTTGCATTTGAATAAAATAGTATTTACGGTGGGCACCACTATAATGAATAATTAAAGAATTGGTCACCGTTAATGCTATTTTATTCATAATCCAAATTTTGCGACGGCTTCCACTGGCTGGAATTGAACCAAATTTGGTGAACATCGTTTCTATAGGCAACCTAACACTTTCATGGGGTGAACAAAAAATTTTCAAATCATTTGTTATTCATTTTTATATAATAAATAGAAACTTTCTTTTCCTGTAACAATGCGGCTACTGGTTGGAATTGAACCAAAATTGGTGTATAGGCTCAAATTAGGTAACACGGCAAATTTATCAAGTAGCCAGTACGATTTGAGAAAAAAAGTCATTTTTGGAGACCCCTACTGATCACACCGTGCATTCAACAATTAGCCTGCATGTCATATCTATAAATTTGCTCGCAATAGGTCGGGATTAATAAATTCAGCGTAGCATCATAGAAAATGTAATAATATCGGTGGGGTCGGTACTATGATATGAGGTGACGGAATAATTATTTTTTACAGGAGTGACATGAAAGGTCCCGTGAAGAAACATTTCACAAATTAGACGACAATGAAATCACAGGCATTTCACTTAATAACTCTAATTAGTCTTGTTGTCCGAGTCTGCCTGTGTGATTATAATATACAAACCACCATGCCTGCTTGAATGAAAAAGTTTGGTGAGAAGCACGGATTTTGTATTGTCCAGGCATCACGGATTGAAACTGAAACGAGCCTCCGTCTGTGGAAGAAGTTTCCGCGATTAACTTCGACGAATCTTGACTCATCAGCTTCAGTGTGACTCCTGCCGGTCCTCCCCCTTCCAGCCCTGCGCTTTTCACCTGTTCCAGACCGATTTGACGTTGAGATTTTGCCATTAGGCTCAGTGCGGTCAGATTACTGCTAACTAACAAACAGGTTACTGAAACGGGCACTGCGCTCTAAAAATCATGTGGTCTCAAATTGAAGGGCAAAACGAAAAAAAATTTCTGGCCGTAGCCGTTTTCTTCAGATCGCTACCGCAATGGAGCTGCAATTCATTGAAATTTCCACAGGACCATCACGCTCCAGCAGTCACGCAGAGATCGAACTTTATACAGTTGTCAGCCGATGTTATGAAGGAAATATGTCGTGCACGCCAAGATGGTTTAGATACCGCGATCAACGGAAGATGTTCAGTCAGGAGATTTATGTCAAAATAGGGCCTACTGTTTTCTATTTCTTTAGGACAGAAATAGATCATGTCTTATTATTCTGTATAAAACATTGTTAGACATGATCTATTTCGGTCCTACATAAATAGAAAACAGTAGGCCCGATTTTGACATAAATCTCCTGACTGAACATCTTCCGTTGATCGCGATATCTAAACCATCTTGGCGTGCACGACATATTTGCTTCATAACATCGGCTGACAACGATATAAAGTTCGACCACTGCTGGAGCGTGCGGGTCCTGTGGAAATTTCAATGAATTGCAGCTCCATTACGATGGCGTTCTGAAGGAAATGGCTGCGGCTAAAATTCTTTTTTCGTTTTGCCCTTCAATTAGTTTCCGGCATCTTTAGAGCGCAGTGCCCCTAACATACAACTACTGGGTTTTAGAGTAGTTCTAGTTCTAGTTGCACATGTATCTCAAATATACTTTACTTGTAGAGCAACTAGAGAACATGTGCCGTCGTTTGGTGTGAATCATGACACCGGAATTCTGTTGTGTGACGTTCTTGCAGCCATTGCTAGCTGAGAGTCATCACTACTAAGAGTGGAATAGCCAGGGGTGGGTTTGGGGGTTCGAAACCCCTCCCATTTCAAACTCGATGTCCCGTTCTATCGAAAATTTGATTCTGTCCCCTATATCTCTTAGATCAGTGGTTCTCAACCTTTTTGTCTTCGCGGACCCCTTTTGGACCGTCACGGACCCCGCGGACCCCCTCTAAAATTGGCTCAATTATCGTGCAACCGTCAACTGTCTTGTGCAAATAGTAAATGTAGACTAGTGATAAACAGCCACAAAATGACTTTTGTTGAAAATAACAGCACACTATATGTAGAAATTGGGTAGACTTTTATTAGTTCGAAGGGAATTTTCCAGCTGTATTTATTGTCTTGAAAATCCGCGTCTTCGACTTGATATGAATGAGTGCCGAAAATCCATTTCCAGAACGATGTATTGGTGGCGAATGTAATAGTAACGCGTAACGCTTCCGATGGCAGAATTTGGCGTGAGTTTTTAATGAACATTTCACGTCCAGCCTACAGTCATTTCTATCTAGCATCTCATATTGAAGTTATTTAGTGGTATATCAGAGGAGAAAATGGATTTTGTGGCGAAGTTTCAATTTCTTCATTGAGACAGATTCGGAAAACAAATTCAGGAATTGCTATTTCAAACGACTGTTTACTAATTTGCTGAGACTGACAACTCCAAATCCGAAATGTTTGCCTGCTTGACCTTGCTATCTCCGACATTTCATTTTTTCACAAGGCCCAACAAGACATCTCTAAACAGCAATATGTTTGCATCAGCAGGCTATTGGCAATTTGACAATTAAGATGAGTTTGCACAGTCGGATATTTCCTCTCAGACGACCATTTCAATGATGTGATTCCAAAAGTTTTAGTTATTATGAAGCGAAAAAGGCTCATGCTTTTCTTAATTAAAAAATAAAAATTAGCTTGTCAATCATTTTACAAATTTAGAGGCTTCGCAGACCCCCTGAAAATGCTTCACGGACCTCCAGGGGTCCGCGGACCCCCGGTTGAGAGCCACTGTCTTAGATCATTTGCAAGTCGGTAATTTGATTTTACAGCATAGGTTAGTTGCGGATTGGTGAGGGTCGTTAGTTCTAGTTGTGCATTTTGAAAAGCGAGTACCGTAACCCGGGGTACGATAAGATTGGACAATGCAGTTTTCTCTATGTGTTTACACTCTATTGTTTATGAAACCTCTTAAATGCGGCTATTTGATAAGAGTTGATGAGAGCAGTGGCTAAAACTGAAACAAAATAGTATACGTCTTGCCTATTACATCAATTTCACCTAATCCCCTCCCCCCTAAAAATAGGTAGTTTATGAAGGCTAATGCCCCAGGTTATCTTAATTTCCCCTCATGTCTTCCCTAATTGGGACTAATATATAACATAATATGTTATATATATTATGGTGATAAGAGGGTATCCCACTGGCAACGTCAGCAATGATAAAGCAACGTTGTCATGATTTATTGCTGATTTCAAATACTTCACTGTTCTTTAAAAGATGCACGTTCCCTTTCCTATGTCCTTTGATGGATATATGTTGCCATAATTTACGGTATGCCATATTCAGCAGGCACATCTTCAGGAGTTTGTGATGAGTTATTAAAGTAGCTTACAGCCGATTACACTCTCTTGGCTTATTGCCCACTTATTTTTTTCATATTTTGGCAAACTCTTAATTTATTAACCTTGTCATTCCATTTTAAAAAGCCATCAGACAGGTTATAACGAATATAGTTGACGATACACTTCGACACAGATGATGCAGCCACTTTCCAGAGCTCTAAATATCACATTCTCCACTGGCCATATCCACCCCGTTCTGATAACATTTGAGGCGGTTACTTTGGACATCACATTTTTTTATATTGATCGAAGAGTGAGCCCACTGAGATTTTTGCCATTGATTAAGACTACTCAAAGGTATCTGCTGCCAAGTTTTCAATCCATGACTCGCATGTTATCTATGTGTGGTTGTAAGAAATTTAACAGCTATTCATATCGAAAAAATTGATTGCCACCATTAATTTATCAAAGTTGGGTCAAGTTCATCTGGTAGTGAAATGAATCCACCTTTTATCGAGACTACTTGTGGTACTGTTGCCGCACGAAAAAGAATCGGACAGCCAGCGCTCAGCGGCAACCCTTTTCCATGAATAACCATTTAAATCTTTTACTGCTTAGTGTCCAAAGTTACCCCGTTTTATCGTAGTTCCAGTTCAAATCAAGTCAAGTCTAAGCTAAATCGAGTCACTTTCGGGTAGTGACTCGGGTCCAGTATAGTACTCTCAAAATATGGTATATAAATTTAATGAAGGGAAGATTGATTCGAAAATATCTCCCAGAGTCACTGGTCATTTTATAAGTCGCGACCAAGAAACTTCAAGTCCTTTTTGCCTAGTGATTAGAGTCAAGTCAGAATATAATATATTAGCCTATAACTTGACTTAAAAATTTGCCCCAAGTCACGAGTCACTTCATAATATTCATCCGTCTATTCCGAATTAATTCAAGTAATTTTATGGTAAGGACTCGGGTCAATAAACTCAGAAAATGCCACTCGGGTTGAACCAAGTCATGAATATTAGTGAAAGCCTGTACCTGTCCAGTGACTGAGAACCCCAAAAATTGAAAATTGATATCTTTCCCCTGTGAGCACGGATCGTTGACTCCATCCACGTGCAAGTTTACGGACATCGGTTCTGTAAAATAATCACAGTCACCATCACCACAATAAATCAACGAGAAAGCAATGAAAAATATATTACCAAACGCCCATCCGCTGGGAGGCTGGAGTTTCAAGACAAAATCTCCCTGAAAAAATCCACAGCTCGCTAAATAAGGGAGCAGAAACGTACAACCTAAAACACTCACGTTTTCAATGAAAGGCACCATGTAGTATCCATTGTTGGGCGCGCACTCAGTTTGGTATTTTTGAATTCCATTCGGGGTGACCAGTCTTACCTGTAGTTGCGAAGTTATTACAATCTGTGTTTGTTTCTTGCTATGTTAGCCCGCCATTTATACTACGGTATGCTACAAACTAACGAAGGCCTAACAATGGTTTGTTGACAGAGTAGTTGTAGTTCTAATTGAAAATTTTAAAAAGTGAGTATAGGCTAAAGGCAGTTTTAGTTACAGCTTCTTTTATTGGTGTGCATATAAAAATCATTTAGACCTAGTTGCAGCACAACTAAAAAACACTTGGCATCATTTGCCGTGAGTCACATTGATGTTCTGTGGTGTATTGTTCTTGCAGCCATTGCTCTCAGAGTCATGATTACTAAAGGTGTCATAGCCAGGGGTGGGTTTTGAGGGTGGAAACCCCTTCCATTTCGAACTTGTACCGATAAATTCGATCCTATTTAGAAATAATTAAAAGGAAAAATTTTGTAATAATTAATCCTAGTTAGTTGCAAATTTTAAAAAGGCATCAGTTCTATAGTTGCGTAGGTATGAGTTTAGAAAAGTGCGTAGGCCTAGTCCTAATTCCAGTTGCGAATTTTGAAAAGTTATTAGCTCTATAGTTGTACGGTAGTTCTATAGTTGCGAAGTTTGAAAAATGAGTAGTTCAAATTCCGAAGTTAATATTTGTGAGTTTTGAAAAGTGAGTAGGCTAGTTTTAGTTCTATAGTTGGGCAATTTGTACTGCACATAGAAATGATAAAAAAACAGATATTGCACTTACCTCGACCTTTGAAAAATCTAAACTGGCCTCGGACTTGACAAACCCGCCACATCCGAGGATCTCGTCGCCAATTACCGATAAGCAGACATGTTCCGTCAGCAGTAAAATACAAACGAGGAGTATATTTTCACTACGAAACATCTGAAATGATGCATAATGTATAGGGTATCGCCATTGTAAAATAATGACACATGTTTTGTACATAGAATCAGGTCTCATTCGAAATGGGGTAAATATTTTTTAATCTAAAGTTACACCCAATAGTTGACTCAATTGAGATGAAATAACAGTAGACTATGAGATAATAGAGGCACATGCAGTGCAACTATATGGTTGTTTCCGGCATTTTTGCTGAGCTAAGGGTAGGTTTTGACTTGGATCAGTGCTTCTTAACCTCTAATAACCTAGGGAACATTTACGCTAGTCTGCCAGCCTTCACCCTTTGAAACCCCGAAATTTCCTTGAGACATAAAAAAAACAAAGTCTAACGCAATACACAACACATGCAGCATCTGACAACCGATGTTGGAATCCCAGTTGGCCGATGTTTAGCTCAATATATTTGGTGTGTTATAAGGCTGTCTGTTCCCTGTGTCACACCGTGTGTACGTACACTGTAATTACAGCGAGTGGTGGGCCTAAGCTGCCTGTGCCTCTTAATCTCTAGAGATGTGTGGTGCACGACTCAGCGATCCACGACTCAGCGTGGAATTGCTGGCCTTTTTGCCTGATATATCAGGTGAGCAGCGATAATTTTCCAAGTTAAAGTAATTTAATAAGAAATAATTATACAATATAAAAAAATAGTGTGAGCACAGGATACCGATTCCATACAGTGACTGTGCTTCAACAGAGCCTGCTGGATTCTAGCTTAGCCAGCAAAACAAGCCTATTATTGTATTACATCCCTTTCTATTAAAAAGGATCACGGATCTGCAAGCTATTGTGAATTTTTACTTCCAGCCTTTGAATCGACGATCAATCACTTTCACAAGAGAGTATATACAGACACGAGCGGGGCGGATGTGATATTTTCAAAACCATATCGTGTTACGCATCCAGATTGAAGCTTCAAATTCCTATGTCAAACAAACGTTAATCCTAACATATCTCTAATGATGACTCGCATTCATTGAAATGCTATATTAAAATTGTAAATTAACTCAATAATGTATTTTCTAATCTCAAACTAAACCCAGCCATGCGCAACTTCGACTTTTACTACTTCAGGAGGGTCTACTATGTTATTGTCAAGAACGTCAACGTGATCAGCATATAATTTTGTGATGTCAGCACTCGGAATAAGTTTTGGTTATCATCCGATGACTTTTAAGGTCAACTTACATCTTTAAATCTGACTCTAAGCCATCGTGTACATAAGGGGGTGCAAATATTTTATTAACATCTGAATTCTGAATCCTTTCGCGGGGCGCACTGTAGTAAAATTGGGATTATAGGCCAAAAGGCATTGTTTGACATCTAAAAACTCATATTTTTAGGCAAACAAAGTAATTGTGGTTTTGGGGGTTCTGAAGGGCACTGATTCCGAATATGACCTTATTTTTTTCAAATTGGCTCTTGTTTTTTAAATGATTCATGGGTCTATTTTGACCAAAATCTTCCATTTTCGCTGTAATGGCTAGACAGAAAATCGGCTCAGTCATACTATAAAGTTTGGAAATTCAATGTACTTTTTATTTTTACACACAGAAAACTCTTTCAAATCAAAATACAGCAGCGGCGCTATATTTAGGGGTAATATATAGATTTATCATAGTTATAGACTTTCACTATCGAATGTGACTTCTATGACTATGGAACTATAGAAATTAAACATGGAACGGCAACGACCGATTTTGCAGCTTCTTTCCGCTTCGCCGAGGCTGGAGTAATGAATGGGGCATTTCCACTTCATTCTGAACACTAGAGGCGATAAAGATAACTCGACACAAATCTGTTTTGTTGTATGCTTTACTATGGGACTGGACTAAACATTGACCTAATTTGGTCTCTTGACGCACAACGAGGATAGCGAAAGTATCCATGACGATATAAATCATACATATGGATATCAAATGGCTGTTAGTGACGAAAATGATGCCATTTCTTGGCGTCTTGTCATCGTGATGGAAATAGACATCGTGGCAGCTTACATTGCTGTTAATTTTCGAGAGTCGTGTGATACGGCTGTTGTTATATTCCCCATTGTGTGAGGATGACGGTAATTTGATATCAAAAGATGCATCAATTAGAAGCAGAAAGTTATCGGGAGGATGGTTCCGTTTACGAAGAAGAGGTATGGATACTTGGTCCTGGAAAAGTTGTCTGCAAAATATAATTTCACCAACATAATATATCCTGCTTTCCCTGCAGTAAATCAGTTCCCCCATGAGCGTTGTGCGCTATGGAAAATCATGTAATGTGCAGTTGCTGCTGTGAGGTCCTACAACATATAAATATCATGCGTTTTAATTACAATGGTGCTGATGAAACTTCAATAAGTGAGAGGCAGTCTCATCTGTTTTTAATGAGAGAGGTTGCAGAAGAGACGTCCATGCCAAAAGGGAAAAGCGAAGCTGTTGCAAAAGAATAGACCGTACAGTCATCAGTCACGGCTTCTTGTTATGACGATTAAACAATTTGGAAAAGGGGTAGGCTAGCTGAATCTATAGTGATTCACCCGTTAGATCAAAAGAACTAAGAAGCATAGGCCTACTTAGTAGTGAAAAGCAACAACGATTCCAATGATAAATCCATCAACTATTCTACCGGTACTTTTTTCAAGTACGGTCACTTCAACTTCTTCCTTGATATTATGGTGTGTTGCCTATGGATTGAATTAGATCGGTTGGACATAGAACCCAGAAGAGTATATCAGTGAAGCTGAGTAAAGCCAGGAATGAATATGAGCCAGGCCAGAGTGGACGATTATTGCTGACTATTGTCGGTTGCTCGCTAGTCGCTACCCGGATTATTATTATATGTATCTATCTGATACATATTATGTTGGTAGCGCGATTACGAACTTTGCTAAACCTTCAAGATATTCAAGGACAAACTCGATGATCAAGAATGACCAATGCTCACGAGCTCTACAATCTGCAAGTTTCACATTAGCATTCTCGTTGAATATTCTTGGATATGGTGATGCTACTTGTATCATTTGGTTTTCCACCGTAGTATTTTGCTTTGTGTCTTAGCCTTAGGGCAGTCCCACACATGGGTTTCTCAAATAGTGGGTTGACATTCCTTCCAGTTGAGAATTATTATGTAACCGACTCGGTACCGACTCGGACCGAGTAATAATGAGCATGAATAATACGTTGCTTAGAATTTTACGATTCAAAGTTTATGTGCTTACCGTACAATATATTTCCGGGTCAGGACTCTGCTTTATAGACTGTAACCGTTCCATTTTATTCAACAAGATAACTGCAACAATACAGCTGGTACACATCGTTTAATTGTCAATGATCAGAGGGGATGAGATCTAGTTGGTATTTATTGGTATTATAACTGAAACAATACCACTGGTACATCCTTTAATTTTCAATCATCAGAGAGGATGAGATCTAGTTGGTATTATTAGTATATTATCATTTAAAGTCACCAACAGATAGTGATGAGATTAAAGGATAGGAAAGTATTGAAATGACATGAGGTCTTTCAACCAGACAGCTATTTGGCCGAGGTCAAAATATACATAGAAAGGGTTTGTGTTGAATCCAGTCCAATCTGGTGTAGATTATAAATTAAAATATTGATCAGGCACTGTTCCAACTAGAATCTGTCCTCCAAGTCTGAAATATCGGCATTGTTCAGAACAATCGGGCAACCGCAACACAATGGCCATAACAATGACCCGTTGTGACTCTCCGATTGTTCGAACAATGCCGATATTTCAGACTTGGAGGACGGATTCTCGGTGGATCAGTGCCTGATCATTATTTTAATTTATATTTTCGGAAGCGGTGCAACGGTAGCTTTCGATCAAGACCAGATTCAATAATTTCTGCGCTCGGGAAGATAGATTTTGGATTACCAGAAATCCTACAGTCGCTTACGCAAAACAATTCTCCACTCCAGCCTCGGCGAAGCGTAACGAAGCTGCAAAATCGGTCGTTGCCGTTCCATGTTTAATTTCTATAATGGAACGGAAACTCCCGTTTTCCCATTGTTAGGTCACGCTCGACTGAATCTAGCAGCTTTGGTCAATCGCAGCGCAACAATCGAACAATTTGCCTAAGGTTAAATGGCACATCACACTTATAGATACTCGACTTTGATGATGAAATTACTAGACTAATCAGTTAGTGGTAATCTTGAAATTTGCCTCAGTGTTAGATAACATCATCAAGATATATCAAAATCAACATAGACCGATAGCGGCTTTTGCGAAAACTCCGTTACGCGCTAGGCTGCGCGCACCTATATACTCGACTTCGGTTACTGAATTACCACCTTAATCAGTTAGTGGCAACGAAACTTGCTGCAGTGTTAAATGACATCATCAAGATATACACTTCAAAGGCTAGTCGCTCATCTCGGTATTCAGCACAATCAAAATCAACATTGACCGATACCGGCTTTTGCGAAAAATCCGTTATTGGCTAGGCTGTGAGGGGTGCGCAGTGCACACCTATACAATACATACTCGATTTCGATAACTAAATTACCACGCTAATCAGTTAGTGGCAATCTTGAAACTTGCTGCAGTGTTAGATGACATCATCAAGATATACACTTCGAAAGCTAGTCGCTCATCTCGGTACAAACACATTCAAAATCACCATAGACCGATACCGGCTTTTGCGAAATTTAGGAAATTACTTATCCAACTGTAAGAAGAGCCTTTAAATTTCGCACAGCGTTAGAACGCATAATCCGAATAATAGATACGAAATCTCGTCTTCTCTCCTGCTATGGAAACACCTTCAAAATTTATGGAGCAACACAGGTTTTCGCGTAAAATCTGTTTCCCAAGTAGGCCTATAGGCTGGATGCAGGACCGTAACAGCACTTCGTCAGGCCCCCAAAACGTTGTGGTCTTGGGCCCCCCATAGGGTGATAAATAATGGCCGATGCCGAAATGCCCATTTGAAGTTGCGTGTATTTGTATATTGCATAGATTTGGGCAAAGTGCCCTATCGAACAATAGATTTTACGCGAGTATATAGATGGGCGCAGCCTAGCGCGAAACGTGATTTTCGCAAAAGCCGGCATCGGTCTATATTAGGGTTGCCATACGTCCGGAATTTCCCGGACATGTCCGGAATTACACTGTTAAAACTGCGTCCGGGAGGAATTTCTAAAATATGCCTAAATGTCCGGAATTTTGAAGGTTTGAAGTAAGCTCATATTTTTTGAATTTGCCTAAAAATGTAAAAAAAAAAAATTTTTCAAATTTTCCTTTCAACCCCATGAAATTGTTGCGCTGTCTTCAAAAACGATGCAAAACAAATTTGACTCAATTCCAAGCCATAGAAGTGGAGTTATTTCAGTTTTTCTTTGATAATTCTGGGATTATCCTTGATCGGTGGATCATCCCAAAAATATCATCAATAAACTTGAATAACTCCGCTTCTACAGCTTGGAATTGAGTCAAATTTGTTTTCCATCGTTTTTGAAGACAGCGCAACAATTTCATGGGGTTGGAAGGAACATTTGAAAAAATGTTTTTTTGCATTTTTAGGCAAATTCAAGATTTTCAAACTGTACGAAATCCGCGAATATTGGTCGGAATGAATTCAAATTTGCTGTGCGTGGTTTTTTAAGGCAACCTAACGATTTAATCACGTAACCAGCAAGATTCGGGAAAAAAGGTTATTTTTGAACAGCTACCTACTGTGCATGCCTGTAAAGTTGGTAGGCGAAAGGGGGTCTGTGGGGCGGAGCCCCCCATAAGCTGCGATTACATACTTATAGAGGCCCCCCGGAAGTCTCGCCCAGGGCCCCCCAATCGTAGGGCAACCACTGGTAATCAGCTCATCAAATTTTGAGCTGGGCCACGGCACATTTTNAAATTGGAAATGGATTCGCGACCATAAAAGGNNGGAAACCACCGGATGTGNGGTGTTTATATAGCTCAGTGGTGAAGTGCACACCCGCATTAGGCTNATAAATNATCTNATCGGCGTAACATTGAACATGACTTAACGATGTACAATNACGCCCCTTGCATTTTCGAAGCCATCATCCTNCACCNGCTCTATTCTACCGCTGACTNTGATTATGTGGGCGGAGAGAGGATTAAAATTATANAGTAATATATGNANNAACCAANANTATTGACACAATTCATTCAAATCATTTANCGACCAGNTNNNTNTAGTAAACCCCCAGAAGTTGCATCNAATACCCTACGATGGNCCCAAGATCAGTGTTTATTTGNGCGGGATGGGACTGAAAATATGTGGTTTTTGGCCCAGGTTACAGCATAGAATACACAACCACATACTCCTGAACCCGATCGCGACCACCTCGAGTCGATAGACAAAGCGTTGCTGGTGTGACGTCATATTGATCGACAAAGCGCTCACACCTCATTTTGATATCCGCTAGTGGGCGCTGAAGAGCGTCCGGAATTTGTGAAACAAAAATATGGTAACCCTTGTCTATATGTGGATATTATTTGTGCTGCATATACCCAGATGAGCGACTAGCTTTCGAATTGTATATACTGATGATGTCATCTAACACTGTGGAAAATTTCAAGACTACCACTAACTGATTAGGGTGGTAATTTCGTCATCGAAGTCGAGTATATAGCAGAGATGAGCGGATTTGAAATTTCTATGTCCTAATCCAATCCAAATCCGAACATTCAAATCCAAATCCTAATCCATAACTTTTTCATATTCAAGTCCATGTCCAATCCTAATCCGATTCCAACTGGAAATTCAGAAAAAAAACTAATTTATGCAATGGAGGGATTCGAAAATTTTCTTTCACAACCAACGATTCACTTGATTCAAGATAACCTAGTAACCATAAGTACATTAATAACTGATCTGAATAAAGTTTGTCGCCATTCGCCACACGACATTTCAATCTCCCAGAAAATAGGTAAATCCAATCCAAATCCGAATCCGTTCTGAAAAAATGTCTAATGCAAATTCAATCCAAATCTGACAAAATTTCACAAATCCTGTTTTTTCAAAACCTAATCCTAATCCATACTCATCTCAACGGATTTTTCGCAAAAGCCGCTATCGGTCTATGTGGATTTTGATTGTGTTGCATACCCAGATGAGCGACTAGCTCCCGAATTGTATAGATTGATCATGTCATCTAACACTGTAGCGAGTTTCGAAATTACCACTGACTGATTAGTCCAGTAATGCACGATTTTCACTTTTGCTCACGAGCGCCGCCATTGTGGTCAAGGGATGGCGGTCGGTGAATCTTGCTTCGTGCGCGCAGATGGCAGTTTTGGAGTTTGTTTCGATATTTATCTCCGTGGGTTGTCGATATGATGCAGTTCGATATCGATGCTAAATTAAGATAAATAGCATGTTTATTATTAGCATGGAATCTTTTTTTAGCGAAAAACATCTGATTTCAGCCGTTTTACGAAGTTTTTCGGTACTTGTTTGTGACAACTCACGAAATGACGAGAAGTCAAGAACATCATGGCATATCACCTTGACTTCTAAGATAATAGTGGCTGTTCATACCGGATATATTTATGTAATTTAAATTAGTGAATATATATTCCTGTAATACAGTTTTATGTTTGATATGGACAGGTTGATTTCTTGCAAAGAACTTTTACGATAAACAATCTATATATTATTATACTGTGTTGCATGTGAGATAACAGACATGAATGCAGATGCGGGATCGTGGAGTGTGACAGGAAGATCACGCTATAATTGTTGTGTTCTGAAATGCAACAACGACTCAAGGCCATGAATCTATCTTTTTACATGAAGAAATGGATATAAAAAATTAGATCTGTAGTCTGGTTGAATTTTGAAGTGAGTAAATTACCAGAAGTGTTTCAATCCGATCATACTCTCTCCTGTTCTATCGTGATAATGTTGCTATTGACTTTTGTCTAGATAACTAGAAATACACATGTTTGTGGGGAGCATTTTAATGACGAGGATTATAAACTAAAGTCTTGTGGACGTCACTATTTGAAAATTGGAGCAGTTCCTGGAATATTCAAGTGGACGAAGTCAACAACACCATCAAGAAGGGTGTTGCACCGGCATCAGAGGTGAGATCAATGAAAACTAACATGATATGAGGCTACAAATTACTTTCAATTCGTAACAATGACTGGTACATGGTATATGGTCTACATATTGTTGGAAAGGCAGTAGGCTATCATGTAGTTGTTGGATTTTCCCTTCCACCCAATTGATGTGCCGAGTTTGTGAAATAGTTTTAAATATTATTGGAATCTCTCACACATAAGAGAAATGTGAGAAATCATGTGAGAAATCAGGCACTCCTGGATATATTCAGGGCCGACATGGGGTGATTACTTCATGAATGTAATCGATTTCGATTACGATTACTTCTGAATCACGCGATTACGATTACGATTACTTTGGAAAAGTAATCACGATTACTCGCGATTACATTAGTTTGCTTCTTAGAACTCATCTGCCAAGATATATTGGAAGACAATATCAGGATTGCGATGAAAAGGCGAAATGAGATACCAACTCTCTTTACATATAATAGGTCATTTGCTCGTTACGTCATAAGCTATCCAATGTCCCACTTTATAGGGACGATTTATCGCACCCTTTGATTTGCATTCTGGCCAGGTCCGTAACTGCCGCAGCCAAACTCTCCAATATGGTGTTGAGCGAGCAAGAAGGGAGCTCGAAAGTATTTCGTAGATCAACATAAATTATAGGATATTTTCGCGAGATTTGATTAACTTGAAAATTTTCTTAGAGCTTCGTGATTTAATGTCTCTAGATAACTTGATTCTGTAATGCATACGTCTCTCTCTCAAGAAAAAAAACATGCCTAATTCATAGGAATAGGTATTTCGGTTTCGGTCCTTATTACCGCGCCACAACACACCAAAATACATATGTATGTTTCGGCCAACATGCTACTCCACAAACTGTGCTATACCAAAGGAAGGCATAGGCCGAAACTTTAGGTATGTGTCCACTGTCAATAGCCGCGCTGGATGGGCGTGGCAAATAGTCCTGTCCTTCCAATCTGATCCCCACAAAACAAATACTACCGGAGAACCCACAGAGGAATGAAAACATGGCGATTTGCGAGGGAGTCTCACGAAAGTTTTAGTCTGCTACGTTTGGTTGACTACAACATATTTTAATGATATAACAGCCGGGAGGTCACGAATTAACAACATACAATAAGTAATTATAACAACATTCCAGATGTTATAAATATGAATTACGTGAGTAGTTATATAGATCGGTCAACCGGTGGCAGGGGTTCTTATGGGCGGGGTGGCATGCTAACGAGAAACCGGGGGTGGCATGCTAACGTTTTCGTCTTATGGCGGGGTGGCATGCTAACGTTTTCGTCTTATGGCGGGGGTGGCATGCTAACGTTTTCGTCTTATGGCGGGGGTGGCATGCTAACGTTTTCGTCTTATGGTGGGGGTGGCATGCTAACGTTTTCGTCTTATGGCGGGGGTGTCATGCTAACGTTTTCGTCTTATGGGTGCGGTCGCATGATAACGTGAAAACTCGTGGTGACATGCTAATGTTTTTGGTATACGTGCGGCGACATGCTAACGACGATAAATGTGTCTGTCGTGTATTCTTACGGGTTCTGTGGTGATTTACCATGTGTTCTTACGGGCGTGGCGGTGATTCGCACTTTCAGGTATCTCTCGCGTGGTGTTGAATATGCACGAGTCACCAACAATAACCGCACAAACGGAAACGTGGCTTGTAAGAGGATTTACGCAGTGCGTGCGACAGACGGCGATTCGAATATCAACAATAGTCGCGTTCGCAAACTAACACTTCAAAAAGATGTGAAATATTTGTAAAATCCTACGATCGCTCACAAGATACCACTTCCGGCA
>ATSW01001310.1:0-13024 GCA_000444245.1 Botryllus schlosseri
TTTCTGTTCACCCCATGGAAGTGTTTGGTTGTCTATAGAAACGGTGTTCACCAAATTTGGTTCAATTCCAACCAGTGGAAGCGGAGTTATTGCCGTCGAAAAATTTGGATTTGAATAAAATAGTATTTACGGTAATACGGTAAAATAAATAAATAAAGAATGGGTCACCGTAAATACTATTTTATTCATAATCCGATTTCCGTAATCGATAGCGTGTTTCACTGTGCTGCGATTGTCCGATTGTTAGCGAATAGTGAGTGAGGCAGATTCTCTTGTGCCTCACCTGGCTATTGTTTTTCTCTGCTACTGTACGTAATAAAGCCGAATATCACATTCCTTGGCGATTTTGAGGGGTTCCAGTGCTTGCCGTTGTTGTTTGTGGTACTCATGGTCAGACATGGGGTAATCGCGATTAGTAATCGTAATCGATTACGGCGATTACACCATTTTCAAATAATCGTAATCGCAATCGATTACATTCGAAAAAAATCCGAAGTAATCGTAATCGTAATCGACTATTTCGCATTTCTAATCGATTTCTTTGTGAAAGAACGATTACTGTTAATTAGTACAAGGAACATGGCATGAACTAAACATTCGTGAACAATGAAGAGTACCATATCATAACAGGTTATTGATAGCAGAAACGTCGGATTTTCAAACGCCACTGCTCCTTATTACGTCACAAGTATTAGCTATGGCATTGCGTAACGAATTATCCACACATAGTAAATAGAAATTCGATTCACATGTAGATAAAAGTAGTGTGGTGGTAAGAACACCTGCCATATCGTGTATCAGGTCATCAATACACTCCAGACGCCAGTACCTTGCAGCAAGATAATAATCACCATGATGCCCTGTTTCAAATACATCGCGTGTATTGACTATTGATGTTTGGTTATGTTTAGCTAAACGCAGTTTGACCATTGCTGCTTGGCGAACACCAGACAAACGTTTGAAATCTCGTATTCGTAAAATGACACATTATGATTTCCGCATCGAAGCATCAAAAACAACGACTGCTGATATAAATCATAATCGAGCCGTTCTTTGCTGTTTGCAGCTTACAATATCTGTATTAAGTGGATTGTAGGAAGGCGTCAATGTTCAGTTTATCTTATTCTCATATATGGTTCTACTCGAAACGTGCACCAATCGTTATTTCGCCATTCGCCATACTACGTGTACACATTTGAATCTGACCCCATAGCCACCCGCTCATACACCATGTTAGCGTGACTTGTAGCTAGAATCAGGACCGTAACAGAACTTCGTCCATAAACGTTGGTTTTGGGCCCCCGATAGTATGATCAATCAAACTTCTGGCGGGCGGGCTAAGTCCAAAGAAAAACTATTCGTGAGATGCACACACATTCACACAAATTGTCATTTCTTCACGGCCGCATCATTTCCGTCCGTGGGTGCGCGAAGTGCCATTCCTATCGTGGGGCTCAAATTAGAAGAACAGGAATAATCGTCGCGCCTAGCCAGCGTGACATATTAGGCGAAACTCCATATGTCTTGGAGTTTCGTGTCGCTGTAAAGGCCGACACTAAAATGCCTATCTTTATAAATTATGCTTATTTTTTTCTTGAGGGGACAGAGGTATGCATTTCAAAATCAAGAGATCTAGCAACATTAAATTATGAAGAAAAATTTGAAGTTAATTAAATCTATCGAAAATACTCTATAATTTATGAAATATTTTTGTGTCCCCTTCGAGTTCGCTCTCCACCCAATTGGAGGTTTGAGGTGCGGCAGTTAACTAGGGTTACCATATTTTGGAAATCTGAAAAGAGGACACTTTTTCAAAATTTTCAAACTTGCAATACCGGAGGAAATCCTGAAAAATGGTCAATTTTTACCACTTCGTTATAGTCGGTTGACTATAAAAAGGTCAACTTTCAGGCCAACTCCCGAAATACAGTTTTTTCACATTGTCCGTTGGTTGAATAAAAAAAATAAGTCAATTCTCCGATTCACCTCCCGAAATAGCTGTCGGAGCGTAACTTTAATGCTGATTTACTGTATCTCAGTCGAATTTTGCCCTATATTTAACCAATATTCTCCAAAAAGAGTACGTATGGGAACCCTACAGTTAAGGCCCTGGCTAGAGTGCAAATCGTTTGGTGCGAGAAATCGTCAGCTATGAAGTTGAGGAATGGATATATTATGACGTAACAAGCATAATGACTTCTCATTTAAAAAGAAACTAGTTCTCTTATGAGGCATTCTCATCGCAATCGCTATATTGTCTTCCGATATGTGTTCAAAGATAAGTTCTAAGAATCAAAATAAATGTAATGGTCAGTAATCGTGATTACTTTTCCAATGTAATCGCAATCGACTACTCCCTGATTTTGCTGTAATCGTAATCGTAATCGCGTGATTCAGAAGTAATCGTAATCGCAATCGATTACATTCATGAAGTAATCACCCCATGTCTGCTTGCATGTAGCAAGCACGCAGAGAACGAACTTTAGATAGTTGTCAGCCGATGTTATGAAGAACATATGTCAACAACTATCTAAAGTTGGTTCTCTGCGTGACAGCCTAATAGCGTCTAGCAAGTGCGACGGTGAAGACATTGTGCCATGTAACAGACTGAGGAATGACGTGCAGCCGCGACAGCTGAAGCGTGAAGGTCCTGTGGAAATTTCAATAAATTGCAGCCCCACTACTGTGGCGTTCTGTAGAAAATGGCTGTGGCCAAAATTTCTTTTTCGTTTAGCCCTTCAATTTGAGACCACATCATTTTAGAGCCCAGCGCCCCTTTAATACCTATATACGTTTCATAGGATAAATCAAGAGCAACGCAGTATATGAATAGAAGCGAACCTATTGCAAATCATAGTTACTTTGTCGCTTGCAGTTCCTGGCATTCGACACCCAGCTCATTATGGGAGGCAGAAAGTACGAGCTCGACCCGGAAGAATACGTGTTTGGCGCCCTCAACCTGTACATTGACATCGTTTATATATTCCTCTTCCTTCTGAGCATCTTTGGTGGTTCCGGTGACTGATGCGCAGCACACACACACACCTGCTGTATTTTCCTGAGTCAATAACTGTTTATGCCATGGGAATGATTCCCTGCCGTTTGCATGTTTGTGAGACATGTTTCATCCCGCTATTGCATCGAAAATTACAATTTGCTATTGTGTGCGTGTTTACTGTGAATATTAAAGATCAATTTTTTGAGTGTTCCAATGCCTAATATTTGAAAGCATTGTTGTAATCATTCTAGTGATATATATAATCGTCCTCAAAGCCGACGAATGATATTCACTTCAATCTCCATATAATTCCTGAAATGATTGATCTTGCTGTAGATCTTGTAATTTAGCCTGAGATATTGCCCTGAATTAATAAAATCGCACATATTTACGATGTGGCGTTTGCAATTCGCTATAGTAAGTGATGTACGTGTGAGGATATGAACTTTGACGTACAACCGGTGTCGGAGTACAGCTAACACAACCATCAGAGTTAGATTAATTAAACGAGCACAATGTTATTTAATTACATTATAATTGTATCTGTAATTGTAATTACAATTGCTTTTACCAATTACAAGTGTAATTCTAAAATTTTGAGCTTAATTACAATTATTTTATATTTTAGACGTAATAAGAAACAATTTTACAAGCAATACAAATAGGTTTAAATTATTCGACGAATTATGACTTCTTAATACAGAAGCTTAAAATGTAGTACGATGGTTCTTGACCCTGGTGTTCCTAGGAACCGCAGCGGCTCCCTTGGCCAGTCAAGAGCCACTCAACTCATAAATATGATTGCTGATGACACGCAAGCCATTGGGCTGAATCGAAAGTATTCGACATCGTCCTTCTGAAATGCCAATTCTATCTCCAATATTTATCAGCTAAGCAATTAAGTAATTGATCACGCTGTATCGTTTCAGCCAAACTATACGATGAAACTTTTCGAGATTAAACCTGTTATTTTTGAACTGCATGGTAGCCGAAGCGTGTGCCGCACTGATTTGCTACAAATAAACATTTTTTTCGTTTTGTGTGAAAGTCATAATTCATTTTTTTTTTATCACTGTTGTGCATCAGTAATCTAAAGTAATTATATTGTATGTGTAATGTGGTCGATTTTTGTTTTCATGACGAAGCGGGAATGTGAGTTTCCTGCAGGCTTGATTATTAGCTCAAGTGTTCCCCAGGTTCGTAAAGGTTAATAACCAATAACCACTGATATAGTAAGCTTCTATTAGACATGATTGAATAAAGTTCAAAAAAACTAATTATGCAACAGAATTCAAATGCATCACATGATACTGCATAATTGCAGTAATCTTGTCTATTTAATTAGCAAATTCATAAACATGCAACTATATTAACCTGTCAACTCAGGTCACTGTGATTTCCTTTAACAGGACTGGTAAATAAGCCCAAAATAGCTTCTTAGCAGTGACTGAATATCAGTATAAATTCAAGTAGTCCATATTTTAGCATCATGAGTATTTTGATGGCTGAGCGAGAACAGCCCGGGTCTTTCGCTTTCTCATTTCCCCCAATTTTTTAATACCTCTATTGGGAAAAGTGACAGTACTTAGGGCAGGGTTACCATATTTTGGAAAAAAGGACACTTTTACCAAATCATAAAAGATAGTTGATCGAAACTGAAAACAGACAATTTTGCACTATTTACTGGAAATTTTTTTGTGTTCACTTTTACTCAACTCCCGATTTACCCACTTTTTACTTTAATTTTGTAGAGTTGACTAACAAAAAGGTCATCACTTTCATTCGACAACCGAATAACCCGCTCGAACGTCCATGTTACCTATTTCATGTCATTTAAGCTAATTTCCAGTTGAACCTGTAAAAGCTTTAAAGGAGGATGAATTGACCTCATTTAGACGTCCTCGGAGGACAACTTCAATTTCCAAAAAGAGGAGGACAAATCTTCATGGAGGAGGACGTATGGTAACCCTAACTTAGGGTTACCATATTGTGGAATCGGCAGAGGGAGACACAGTTAGTTGACCGAAATTGAAAACAACTGATTTTGTAATATTTACTGGAAATCTTGTGGTGTTGACTAAAAAATGGTCGTCACTTTGATTCAATCCCCGATTTACCCACTTTTTACGTTAATTTTGTAGTGTTGACTAAAAGAAAAAAAAGGTCATCATGCTCATTCGGCTCCCGCTGAAACGTCCGTATTATCTATTTCACATCATTTATGCCGATTTTCAGTTGACTCTGTCCATTATCGTAGCTTTAAAAGCTGTACAGGAGGACCAATTGGCGAAAAGGAGGACACATAGGCGTCCTCGAAGGACATTTTTAATTCCCTGAAAAAAGAGGACAAATTCTAAAGGAGGACGCATCGGAGGCTTCGTAACCCAAATACAATTCAAATAACCAGCTGTGTGCCTGTGTCGTCTAATAGAATATTATCATAGTGGCTGAGAATGCGTGAGCCCAAATAAACTTTGTTATCTTCACCCATCATTTAGTCATAACGTCATCAATTGTAAGGTGATGGGCACAAACCGAATGTTGGTGGGTGGAGCAATGATAAGCATTGATATCACAGAAAAGGTCACGGTTTTGTAATATTGCAATTGCGACTTAGTTTATGGCGGCCATTGCTGGTGCCTCATTGGTAAAGACTTTGACTTCACTGCATCATATAGTACAAAGCGGTGTATAATTTGCTTTTGTCGTAACTGCCTGTTGTTTANTATCAGTTGCAATGAGAATAAATCGAATATGTGCTAGGGCCAGTGTTCTAATTTTAGCTTAATCTCGGTATCACAATATAGCGAAATGTCACAGCAGATGAATCCTATTTTTCGGAATCATGCTGTGGCCCACTCAAAACCCTCGAGCCTAATTTCTCGGCCGCTTCCTTCATTTTGTTAACCACTGGTATATACCAATTATATCTATTTCCTTTCACAAAAGAAAGGTTTTGGAAAGTGACTATAATTACNAGGGCTAACAAATCCTGCTAATATCACTCAACTACAATTACTCCTACTCAGCGGCCCATACACAGAATGTACTACTAATGGAAGGCTAAAGGATATCNTCTTNAGGAAACTAATTTTCATATGGATTCTAGCTGTTTGTTTCAGATGTTGGAATTTCAGGCGACAGCAGTTCTGAAACTATTCAAAGAATCTAACGGGCGTCTGGACAAGTTTTCATCCCGAGTTATCAAGCGGCTTTCGCTGTCCAAATTTCNNACTTGTACAATGTACATCAATTGGTTTAATATTATTTTTATCAGTTCATAACTAGAAGATTGTGATGTAATGAAAAGGAGTCGAGTTGATGCAGATGATTATACCTCCAACCGCAATGGAAGAGTCAGTGGGTTACAGTCTCGGCTCTAGCACATTTGTCAGAGGTTTATCTTGGCTCCTCCCCCGACTCACTCTTTATACCAGTTATTTTATTTATATCCGCATATGTCATATGGTTTGATGTTTAGGATATTTGCGTTCTACAGAAAAATCACTAGCAACATGCTTCTCATGCTCCTGAGCCCTGTCTACGCATATCATGTGAGCCTGCTATTGTGTGTAGCTGTGCTATACATAAACATAATCTTTGTTTGTCTATAATTAATTTATAGATATTTGGCAGTTATCCGTTAAATCAGGTAATTTGNATTCGACCAAATATTGATTATTTTCTGTGTATTATAAAATTATTTAAGATAGAACAAAAATATTTTGCAGCATACTTTACTATTAATCAAGTGTAAGTTTGACTACAATTGGCATGAGTAATCCGTCAGCTCCACCAACCTACGATGTTGCAGCTGATCAGAAAGGGTATGAAGGTTGGTATTATAAATGATAGGCTATAGGCCTACTTTATTGTTGTATATTTGTACNGTTGAAGCTGGGTGGTATTATTTTGTCATACAAGCAATTGGTACCATACCAGGAATATTGCTATGATATCTATACGTCATTCCNTTTGAANTTGTTGATGNGTGTAAATTTTGTGACATAATGCACACCTTCCCAATGGCGCATACCTTTTCTGCATCTCCCTTTCACTTAGATTTATNTACGGTTTGCCTTCGGCTGTGATGACAATTTACTCCATACCAGAGGTATGCAACCCAGATATAAATAATGCGGTGCGGATGTGGGCCGCACATAGGTATTTTGTAGATACAAGGCCCACCATTTCCTTGATTAAACATGCACCAGACTATTCATAGGAATCGTGAATCGCTCTAGAAAAATATATTCACTGTTCAGGTTATTGAATAAATTAGTCAATATTCAACAGATGCATATTGGTGAATTTAATGATTTTTAATCCTTTTGTTGGTTTACTTGAGCTTGACTCAATTGTACCAGGCTTAGATAAATTTAAAACCGAATTCGTAAATAACCCAAAATTGGCTGTTATGCGCTTCAGATGCGACCCACACGCTGCATACACCTCTTTGCTACAAATGATATGAATTAATTTTTATCTCTGTGTGCAGAGGGAATACCATTTTCATTACATTGCAATATCTCTGCAGTAGTGTTCATTGTCAAATAGTTGTTGATGCATGAAATATAAGTAATCACATAAAATTATACTTGAATACAAGTAGAGTTAGTGATTTCAAGAATTTGTAAAGTATGGTTGTGTTGTAGTCATGTCCAAGACAGTACAAGAGATTGGAACTGACTCCAAGTCATTGTATGAAAAAGAAATTGTATGAGTCATTTGCTAGTGGTTCCTATGGTCTTACTATGTTGATATTATAAGTATCACAAGAATTGGTATTGTTGGCTGATTTCCGGAATCATGGGCCGATGTAACGAATATTTTGAAATTTTTCTTGCGTGGGTCACCACTGCCTTGCATGAAGCAGATNAAACTNGTTAAGTGGTGAAACAGGCCGGCAAGCATTTTTAGTTCCNGCAGAGGCGAATTTAGTTGGTTGAANGTGAAAAGTACATNAGAGCGATAACTTGGTATTAAAAAGACCAAAGTGATTCTTAATTGTAGGAAATACATAACCATCATCAATTTTGAAACAATAACTTTCCTGCATTTCATGCTAGATATGACGAATTGGTCTATGCGTTATTAGCTTTACACTTGTCCGTGAATCGTTGAAAGGGTAACTACGNCAACACTACGCATATTGGCCCTCCTCTTTCCATTTTGAGGACCGCTATGGATTAGGTTANGAGGCGTGTGTTCTGCCACTGTGTTCTCTGAGAAAGTTTTAAGTGAACCACATTACATATAAGCACTGTTGCAACGTTGATTTATATTGATGAAATTATGAAGGAAATTGTGTTGCGATTGGACATTGCACCATCCGCATNTGCCTTAAGTGCACGAAATATGTGCTGAACTGCTCATACTGTGTTTTAATATCCCGGAAACTTGAATTGTCATACAACAATCACATCGTTCTCAGTCTGTGTGAGAGGTTAATTGGTTAAAGTACTTGAGAAAGCCTATACAAATAGCCTACATGACTGGGAAAATGTCATNTAAACTGTCTNGAGTCATGAACAATGACTCGAATAGGTTTGAGTCAATCTAAAATGTGATTCAAGTTGAGTCGAGTTCTGCCNGTCTGAGAAAATGATAACTCATAAGAAATTGGTTATTCACGTAATCACAACACTGTATGTAGGANGAGAAACGNCAGGATCAAATAAATATTTCTCCTTGTTGATCAATCCGGCCCTTGATTAAGAATTTGACGTTACACCAGGGGAAGTCAATCCGCAACACGGTACTGAGACTCAACATTGACAGGTATTTTGTGATATTGGAATGAATTACTGAGCATGATGCTTTTTGAAGATACCTTAATACGTCCTGCATGGGTGGTTTCAGTTCAGTTTCTTTTGTTATNATTCATTTGTAGAGAGACTCATCAATCTTCTGGTCACTTTTTCATGACACATCTGTGCTTGCTGCACATGTATGATTGATGTCCGATCCTCGTCAATGTATTCTGATGAATATGCAGTAGAACTAGNGTTATGGTAGAGCATTATCCATGACCATCATGTCGGAAGAATTGTCACTAACCAGTTCTTACAATATTTTACCGAATCACGCTGTAGCTATGGGAGCCGTCCATTCTAAATGTTAAACCTTNTAATGTGATATTAGTATTGTATNAAAACAAATTATCAGTATAATTATTCTCAAAATATAGAATATCGAAATTTCACTGTTCTATAGAAGCTCAGTCTAGGGGTGGCAAGCTTCTTGTTGATTGCAATCGACCGAAACTATANTTCAAGGACTCACAATTCACCAGGTAGTCACAGGAAGAAATGTCACAATTCACTTTTCTTCTGGCAAATGTACTACGAATTAGTTGGATGTTTCTACTTGATAAAACTCAAACTCATGCACACAGTTTATTNTTCACATACAGTTGCCAGCATTCCACAGGCTTGTGTTGTNGATATATAACAAAACTTTATCTGCTGTTGCTAGTGAATCTTTCAGTTGACGCATGGCTTGATATTTTAGCCAGCTTGTTTTCCCTTATTAACTGCACNAATACAATGCTTACTTTTACATGGATTGGATAACTTGATGTTGGACTCGCATTATATCTTGNGTCATTGCAGGCGCCCCATATCCGCAAGCCACTGGCTATCCCCCTGTTGGAGGGTATCCCCAGACTGGATATGGGGGGTATCCACAAAGTGGCACGCCACAGCCTCAACCGCAACCTTATGGATATCAGCCACAACCTGCTCCCAGTAAGTTATTATGACTTACTAATCAGATAACCTTTGGAAATTGATTAATGTGTGGTTGACACGCTGACTTATTGCGCATATCGTAGTAATACTTGATTTGACACAGTCCGATTCGCTTAATATCTCTTTTCACACTTTGTATTATCTGATTTTTTCAACTGGGCATACGAATACCATCCTGATTTCACAATGCATATATATGGATTCGAACCGCTGTAATTTGATCAGTAAAAACAATTCTTAGACTTNTACGACCTTCAATCTGTGCACAGGCAAAATCATGATCTTTGCATCAATTGCTCCACCTTACCTATTTTAGTTTTCTTTTATGCTATGCTCTCATCATTAGTAATTCTTCTGTAAGTATTCCGTGACGCTCTCTGTGTCTCCAGGTTCTGCTGTACGATACAATGGTAACCAAGGTATGGTAAAATGTGAAATCTAGAATTGACAACGATAATTTGCACTCAAATCAGACTAAGCTCTCAGAGTATGATATGCTAAGTTGNTGGATTAGCAATGCCAGTTGAATTCCCCATTTCTATGCATGTTATGTTGCAATAAATGATTTTGAATGAGTGGATCCCTTTTGATTCCGATTGTTTCATTTTTTATTTGATGTTACGGTACTCCTGTAATGGTAACTCTTCCTGGTTATCCCTCCATTACATGCTCAATGCTTGGTAATTTTTTTCACTGTAAAAATTGATTTGTTATGAATTTGTCTGATTTATATACATCATTAAATTTTCGGCAATTCGTATAGTCTTGTTTTTGAAGACTTCCTTTACTCACTCCAAAACAGTCCAAAAAGTTTCTTCATTTTCAAACATTTCCAGCTAAATGTGTGTAAATTCTATGAGCCAAACCAATAGCGCTGCTAGTCATATTAGGCCTATCCGCCTATAATCCATGTACCATGATTGGCGATCATGGAATATAGCCCCAAACTTCCACATATATAGGCTAAAGTACAATTAGCCGCTATTGACAGTTTCTAAACTAGTTTAAGTGATAGTTTCTTAGTCCAATAACTATTCACAGCCAAAATGCAGTATTTTAATTTCTCTTGCCAAACAAAGAAATATGATTGTTATTCCTAATTTGATGCAGTGAATCCTCTGGAAGTGCCGGGTATGTAAACGTGATTNAACTATCGAATGTCACTATGGAACGGCAACTCCCGTTTTCCATTGTTATGTTCCGCTAGACTAGTGACTACATCTACCACCTTTGGTCAAGCACAATAATCTGTCGTGGGTTAGATGCCATATCACAATTATAGATACTCAACTCGAGTATGTATAAGTGTGCGTATATCTCAAGGTTGTAGTGACTCGAGTCACATTTTTTGTGACTCGACGTGACTCGAGTCATTTTTTCAAATGCGAAAAATGACTCTACTCTGTCAATTTTTGTGCTGACTCGACTTGTTCTCTAGTCATTGTGCATGGCTCGAAACAGGTCATATGACTCGAGACTAGGACGGCCAAGACAGACATTTCATAGTAACTTCGAGAATAGTAAAGTCACATTTTTGAATTTTCGTCTATCAGTACCTTTTATTGAGAAATAGGGTCAGAAAATGTTGAGACTGAGAAAAATTACAATATTATGAATACGACCCGTTCTATATCACTCGCGCAGAGTTGAAAAAAGTGGATAGAACCTGATTGAATTCAAAACGGAACAGTGAACACAATGACTTGGACTTGGACTCGAGTCACAATACTATGACTCGGACTCGGCCCTCTACTCACTGACTTGGACTTGACTCGGTGGTGAATTGAAAATGACTCTACTCGAGTCGAGTCGAAACTGTAAAAGTGATATTGACTTGCTACTCGGAACCTTGTGACTTGGCTGCAACCCTGGTATATCTGGCATATAACCTGACATATAATAGATTTTTCGTAATAGTCGGTATCGCCCTGTGTAGATTTTGATGGTGTTCCATACCTTCATGGGCGACTGGATTTCTAATTGCATATCTTCATGGTGCCATGGAACGTTGTAGCAAGTTTCAAGATTACCACCAACTGATTAGGGTAGTAATTTCATGATCAACGTCGAGTATCTAAAAGTTTGATATAACATTTAACCGATGACAGTTTGTTGCGATTGTTGCGTTGTGATCGACTAAATCTGCTAGAAGCAGTCAAGTGCAATATAACAATGGAAAACGGGAGTTCCCGTTCCATAGTCACATTCGATAATTTACAAATTGTTTTGTGGATCCGTGCTACTTCATAATTGTAGTGTAGAACTGTATTCTTTTTGAACAATTCTGAATTGTTATCCAATTTCCTAATATATCATATTATGAAAGTGATGTTTATTCATATTCCCTCTGACCATTCTGGTCTGCCAGGTGGTGTTGGGATCATGATACTACCGTCGAGTCGCAACTCATTTCGAGGGTCTGCGAATGTTGGCTCGAGTCAATTCATTTCAAAATTTTTCGAGTCAAAACACGATTCAAGTCACGCACAGTCTTCAAAATAACTTGAGTCAATTCCAAGTCACAGATAATTTTCAGTTCATGAGCAAATGTGCATATGCATATTAAAGTTATCAAACACGTCAAACTTGGTTCCATGCCATTTCTGAACTACTGAGACGGTTTTTGTCGTTGCTGAAAATGATCATGCTCACAGGGTCTACTCCATGCATGATTCAGTGTAAACAGGATCGTTGACTGAAATTCTGCATGAAGGCTGTAGCATTGTGAAACTCGTACTTTGGTTCTTAAAGAAACAATTCAACTTTTAGCCATTCAACTGAGTGTTCAATATTTATACCATTGAGGATTTATGCACACCTGTTTCCCAAACTTGGTTTTGACTTCAAATTCGACGATCAAACGCAAAGTAGGCTTACATTTGTCGCAAAACTATCTTCCATTATTGGTGTTCACTCATCCGGTGTGTGCGATTGACCGGTGATGGTTTACTAAACAATATCGAAAACGTTAATGGAAATGGAATCCAATAAGTAAAGGATTGGCATTGATGACGCTGCCATTTCTGGTGTGGTGGATAAGTTCAGAATGCCTTGCAAAGTCGAATATTTGATGACTTGAGAATTAACGAGTTATGAGTCATTCCACATTTCTCATGATTCAAGTCTGAGTCGAGTCAAGGCGGTTAAGGACAGTGACTCAAGTCGAGACAGGTCATTTGTAAACGGTGACTCAAGTCCAGGACCGTAACTGTCACACCCTAAATCCCCCGAATGGGGGGGGGGGGGCGAGCTCGAAGGGGGCCCAAAATTATTT